>OX456986.1:94870270-95136652 GCA_949752695.1 Melanostoma scalare
CGTTGAACAGGAAATCTCCTGTTTTTGTCAATTCATCGAACGGCAGCACTGCAATCAACACCGCCAAAAGCATTACTCTTGAAGTTGTATATAAAGAGATCTTAACTCTTAATAAAGAGATATTCTCACTGAAAGCAATGAATACCAATGCATTATCTCAAATCAAAGAGCTTAAAGAAGAAAACTTTAATCTATTGAACAAGGTAAATACACTTACCAGCAGAGTCAACCTGTTGCAGCAAAATTCACTGAAAAAAGTATCGATATTGTTGGTTTACCATCTATAAAAAAAGAAAGTGCATTGGCCTCGACCGTTAAACTACTTTCTGAAGGTCTTAATGTAAATATCACGTCGAATGATATTGAAACTTGCTATTTGAAGCAATTCAGAAGCAACAACAAAGTCTCGGCCACCTCGCCTACAGCAAATAAGCAGATGAACATCGTGTGTGTAAAGTTTAAAACTATGGAATGCAAGCAGAACATCTTAGATAAGCAACGTAAGAAGCGCCTTTCGACAAGTTTACTAGGCCATCAATTTGGAAAAAACCTATATTTATAAATGAAAGCCTTACGCCGTCTAATAGATTATTGTTCAATAAGGCTAGACAATTGAAGAAAGATAAAAATTATTTATACTTGTGGATTAAAAATGGAGTAATTTTAATGAAAAAAAAAGAAGGAGAATCAACTCTTCGCATATCTTCATTCGAAGATCTCGATAAAATTATTTAACAATGAGTAAAAGTTTCATATCAGATTTAAATGATGTTTCATTAATTACTCCTTTTTGCTATTTTGATAAGGAAATTTTTAAGATGTTAGCTTTTTCTAATAAATATGAAAATTGTTTTTATGTTGTTCAACAAAATATTAGAAGTTTGCGAAAAAATTTTGATTTATTCTTATCTCATCTTGAATCTTTTGTCAATATAATCTTCCTAACTGAAATGTGGATTTATGAGCACGAAAAGGACTTTTTTAATATCTCCGGTTACAATTTTCATACAAAGTGTAACAATTCTTATGCGTCGGGTGGTACTGCTGTGTTAATTAGGGATGATTTGAATTGTGAGTATTTTTGTTCTAATCTTTTAAGTTCTGATATGCTAAAGATTTCTTTCACTATTAACTCCATTAAACTAGTTTTTATATGTTTTTATAGACTGCACCAAGTTAGTGAAGATGTTTTCATTGATGAGCTTAACTCTATTTTGAGTTCAAACTATGCAAGTAATTTGTTCATAGTAGGTGATATTAATATTGATATACTTACTGAGTCGTCTTCAGTTGATAACTATAAGTCCATAATGTGTTGTAATGGACTTGAATCATGCATTAATGTACCAACAAGAATAACACCTTCTTCTAAAACTTGCATTGATCACATTTTTGCTAGTCTTGATATTAAAGCCAATCTCAAACTTGTAAGTTCTGTGTCAAACTTAGGGATCTCTGATCATTGCATGACAAGTCTTATTTTTTTGTCTCAAGAATCTTTGAAATGTAAAACCAACAAGCATGCTGATTTTGCTCCGGCTATAACCAAAACAAGCTTCGTGTGCCTTAATTCCCATCTTCTCCTGAAAAACTGGCATCGAATCTATACTGAGTCAGACCCCTCAATTGCATTTTATACATTTTTAGAATTATTAAGTTTATATGTTGCCCAGAGCTCCAATGTAATTGGAAACAGTAAAAATAAAATAAAAAAGTTAAAGCAGTGGATGCCAAGTTATTTACTTTCAAAAATTGACAAAAAAAATAGATTATGGCTCAAGTGTAAAAAACAGCCTAATAATTTTCACCTGCATAATACTTATGATCTTTTATGTAAAGAAATTCGATCTGAAGTTCCAATCTGTAAAGAAAATTTCTATATAAATAAGTTCAATGAAGCCAGAGGCTACTCAAAAAAGGAATGGGAAATAATCAACGAATTGTTCGATAAAAAATCTTCTTTAGACATCCCTACTAGCCTAATTAGTGGCAATCATCACATATTCAATGAACGTGAAATGGCTAAGGCTTTCAATGACTACTTCGGTAATATTGCAGTTGATACTCTCAACGGTGCTGGCCTTAAGAATTCTTCTAACATGTGCTCTGAACATTGTTTTGGTGATTTACTTCAACAAAACAGTTTTTATTTTGAAAATATATCCTCTTTTGAAGTATTTAAAGTTATTAAATCTTTGGACAACTCCAATTCGACTACATCAAATAGTGTCTCGAACAATTTTATTAAAAAAGTTTGTTTTAACGTAGTAGATGTCTTAACTTACATTTTCAATGAAAGTATATTTCAAGGTTGTTTTAAGGAATGTTTAAAAGAAGCCGAAGTTATTCCAATTTTTAAGAAAGGTAACAAGAAACATATTCAAAATTACAGGCCTATTTCACTTCTCTCTGTATTTTCTAAAATTCTAGAAAAGCTTATTAAAAATAGAGTCCTTAGATTTCTCGACAACGTTTCTTATTTTAACTCTAATCAATTTGGTTTTAGAGCCCAAAAATCAACTGAAGATGCTTTACTTAGTTTCTGCTCGAATGTTTGTGATAGCTTGAACAGAAAAAAGTTTACGGCTGCACTATTTATTGATATTTTAAAAGCCTTTGATACGGTTGATCATATAATTATGCTGAAAAAATTAGAGATGGCTGGTTTTAGAGGTTTTGTTCTAGACTGGTTTTCTTCTTATCTGAAAAATAGAACCCAAAAAGTAAGAGTAGGGAGTCATTTTAGTGAAAATTGTAAAATCAATTTAGGTGTGCCTCAAGGTTCAGTTCTTGGACCAATTTTATTCCTAATTTATATAAATTAGATTTTTAGTATAAACTTAAAAGGTAAACCGACCGGTTTTGCTGACGATATAGCTTGTGTTTACTCGAGCTCTTCGTTAATTGACCTTATTGCCGATATAAATTACGACTTGGAGCTTTTACGTCATTGGTTTGGGGTACATAAGCTTATTGTTAGTGACAAAACTAAAATTATGTTTTTTAAGCAAAATGGTTTAGAAATTAACCCTCCGGAATTGATTTTACATACCTTTGACTGTAAACAATCAGTTTTAAATAATTTTCCCTGTAGTGTCTCCAACTATTCCAAATCATATTATCCACAGTTTACGTGTTCTTTGAAATGTTTTCGCATTGAACCTGTTTCTGAGTTCAAATATCTTGGTTTAACAATTGACCATAAAATGGACTGGATAGTACATACTCAAGCACTTAAAAAATATTTACGTTCCTCATCCTTTATTATGTATCACTTAGGGAAACTTTGCTGCCGGAGTCTCCTTAAAACTGTTTACTATAGTCTAGTTCAATCTAGAATACAGTATGGAATAGTCTGCTGGGGTGGCATTTATAAAAACCATTTAAATCCCTTATTACTTGTACCAAAAAAAATTATCAGAATTGTTTTTAATAAAAAAATATTAGATCATAGTTTTCCTCTATTTTTTAATTCTGGTATACTGCCTTTAAAACATCTTTACTATTACAAAGTATTGAAAACATTCTTTTCAAGGAGCGGTCATCTTATTTATCGTCACACTTGTGATTACTTAGGGGCCGTCCATATAATACGTCACACAAAAATTAGGTGTTTTCGAACCCCCCCTCCCCCAGTGTCACGCTGTGTCACACTTTCTGTGACCCCCCCTATGAGTATTACGTCACTAAAGCGTGAACCCCCCCCCCCCCCCCCCTTGCGCATGATAAAGTGCAGTTATAAGTTAAAATTTTTTTTTTATAATAAATTAACAAATATATTTTGCGGATTCTAATGCCGCTAGAGCCGCGCCAAAGAGCTAGCGCTCATGTTTAAAAAAAAAAAAACATTAGTAAATATACATATGTACATATATGAAATGAATGACTTTTATCATGACAACGATTTAAAAAAAACTAGTCGAGAGAAATACTGTAGTAACATTTTTTTATGAACGGCAAACGTTACGTTTCCGTAAACCCCCCCCTTGTCACATCTTGTCACACTCAGCGAGACCCCTCCCTCCCCCCTGTATGCGAACGTATTTTATGGACGGCCCCTTACTACGTAATAGTGAAGGATATCTTGCTTTCGTTCCGTCACACAACTCAACACACTTCCTTAATTTTTTTACATCTGTAGCACCAAGACTTTTTAATAAATTACCACTGGATATTCGTTGCATACGTACTAAATATTTATTTCTTAGGATGGTTAAAAGCTGGCTTTTTTTAATTTAGATGAAATAAATAGTTTATTAAGACTTATGGTATAAATTCACTTCCTAACTCTGTGGCCTTCTGCCTGATGTTAAGTAGCTTTTTTGTGTGCTTATAAGTACAATCTATTTCGATAACCCCACAATAATTTTGAATTGTTTTATATAATTTTTTTTTTATATTAAATTTTCTAGATACTATCGACACTTGTCTTATAACAACAGATAGTATATTAGTAATTAGTTTCTTATTCTTTTATATTATATGGATTATATTAAATTTGAATTATATTCAGTTACATTAAAACATTAATCTGTCAAGATTGTAAAAGAAAAAGAAATAAATAAATAAATACTAAATACTAAAATACAATTGTGGTTGACTTCGTCATTCTGGACAGACAACACCTGTAGGTAGATAAATATTGAGATATTCGCTGAGTTAAATCATTTAACCCAACCTGTAGATTAACCTACTAGAGTTCCAGAATCCAGATATTCTTGGTCAAACGGCCAATACCCTGACCTACTCCTCTCTTCTCATCCTGACAAATACAGGGTTATAGTATCATTTACACTAGGTAAATCAGATCATTGTGTCATATAGGTAGATCTCATGTATTCCGTTACAGAAAAAAGAGAAATAGTCCCTTAAACAACTGTGTGGTAACATGTGAAAACCAATTGGAAAAATCTGAATATTTTCCTTCGAAATTTAAATTATCTAGTCATTGTGCTTTCTCGACAGAAACGTTGCACGCTTCGGCTGATATGATATCTAACATTATTCTTAATGGCGTGAGAAGTCTTGTTCCTTACAGAACTAAAAGCACAATCTACAAAGAAAAACGAAATATGTTCAAACGGGCCAAGAAGAATCGGCCCCAACGATCGTCTTCAATGACTCTTCGTTGGCAGCTTTTCCGACAAAGCTTCGAAGCCAAAGCTATCTTACTGTCTTGCTGCTAACTCGATACTTCTATACAGCGTCAACCCCTCCTGAGCTTGAGATGTAGATTATAGCGCTTAATATTACTAAGGTATTTCATAGAGTTTGGCATCTAGCCTCCGTTTCGGGAATGCGTGCTTTTGGTATCGATGTGTTTCTTCTTTGTTGAATTAGAAACTACCAGACTGGTCAAAACAAGTAGTTCCGGTTGGTAACAAGTTTGACACTCACCTTACAAGTGCTGATGTGCCCCAGGTCTCCATGCTCACTCCGACTTTCTTTCATATCTTCAACTACGATATCTTGGCTAGAACTTATTCTTCAGCTGTCAGCACTTGGTGCTGATAGCTTTTAGTTGACCTTGAAGACTTTGAAGTCACCAAAATTGCAGAAAAGTTCTTTGGCCTCTTAAGACGAGGCAGGAGATTTCTCACTCCTTCTGATCAAACCACAATTTATAAGGTCTGCAACCGTCCAAAACTAGAGTATTAACTCTAGAGATTATAACTCCCATATTGGGTTAGGTGCTTCCCAAACATGTTTGCGTCTACTCCATAGGGTACAAAACAGATCGTTAAGACTGACCTTGGTCGGAATGACCAAATATTTGAAGCAACCAAAAATGCAGAAAAGTGCTTAGGTGTCTTAAGACGATGCAGGAAATTTCTCGCTCCTTCTGATCAGACTCCAATTTATAAAGCCTACATCCGTCCAAAACTATACTATAACTCCCATATTGGGTTAGGTGCTTCTCAAACATCGTTGCGTCTACTCCATAGGGTAAAAAATAGAGTGGTAGTTGACTGTTCAATTGTAGAACCGATCAATTCTCTTGAACATAGTCGAAACATTACTTGCCCCGCTCTATTTTATCGCTTTTTCTACAAACACTGCTCTAGTGGAATAGCCAGTTGCATTCCTCACCTGAAACAGTTAGCCGCAACACACGCAATTCACATCAGTTCGGTCGTAAAGTCAAATAGTCCCCAGAAAGCGGCCGCACAGCCATCTGTGTCAAAGGAAGCTTCTGGGGAGTCAGAGGTGGTGGTCGCTCTGCGTGTCATTCAGGCACAAATGAGCGATCTATCACGGCAGATAAGTGAGCAGGCGCGTAGAGTAGATGTGATCTACCGTGCAATGCCTACGCTTGCGCAATTTTTAGGTTAACGGGCGCGCTGCCGGAGAGGCCTTTTAAGATCCTAGCCGTGAATGTGAATTCGCTAGTTAGGATAGAACTACGAACCAACCTCTTTGAGTTGTTAAAAGACCAACGTCCAGATGTATGTATGGTTAGCGAAACTAGGCTAAACCAGCATCACAAAATGACGAATAACAATTACATTATCGTAAGGAGAGACCGACCCAACTCGACTTTCACGGGTGGGGTTGCGATCTTCATACGTAAGGGCATTGCTCAAAAGGTAATATATAGTGGTGAAGTACGCCGATTCCGGTTGCTGGAAGCGTGTATCGTATGCATCCCTCTCCAACAGGGGAGGCGTTTGTATGTGGTCGCGATCTATGCGCCGGAGGCTTCTCAAAACTCATGTTTTCTAACAGAGCTCGAAACACTTTTTCGATGTCTGAAACTGAACTCAGATGAAAACTATTTCCTCTTGGCCTGTGATTACAATGCTAAACACCAAGATTTGGGGAAATCAATTAGCCAATCCAAAGAGGACCCAGCTATTCAATTGGCTGGGGCTTCACAGTATTGAGTGTAAAGTCGATCTGCTGGCTACTGACAGGCCTTCATATCCTCGAAGTGGTTCATATCTGGATCTATTGCTTATAGACTCAAGACTTAAACTGACCGACGACATTCTTCGACGGACGAAAAATTGTTTGACGACGGTTGAGTACGACAGTGACCACTGTGAACTTGCCGCCGTCATACTGCTTCCGAGCGACCTTGTGGAACTGAAGGAGTACGTGCCGACGCACTCTTACAACTACGGTAAGACACGTTGGCCGCGCTTTTCCGGTGCCGTCTCAAGGGAACTTCGTACGAACGGTATTGCGCCGCCATGCAACAGGAATCTGTCGAACGTTGAGATCGATGGGTACCTGCAACGTATGGAGGATGCAATCCGTAGTACAATGGACAGAACAATTCCTAAATAAAGGCAACATGACTCTACGAACATGTACAGAAACGCGACAATAGACGCAATTTACAAACAAAAAAGTAGACTCCTGTCAAGACTCAAATTCTTGCACAGGAGGTTTACTGACCGACACGATTTGGAGATTAGAACTCTGAAGTCACAGATCAAAAATTTCCAACAGTTAATAAAAGAAAACTACAGAATATCTATATCTCTTTTCTGGAACAAAAAAAATTCGGGCTGTACAGTCCAACAACCCGAGTATGTTTCCGGAAATAAATAAAATTTTTAAGAGAAAAGATCAAAATGACCTTCAGAGTATTTAACTCCAAAGGACGACTGAAAACAAAAACTTACTTTTGACAATAGGGATAGATCCGGATGAGGCCATCTTGTATGATGACCACTTTATAGTGGAAGCTGCTCAAGAGAAGGTAGAGACGGTGGGTGCTGTTTTCGAGCGAGTATATAAGGTGAATGAGTGCATTCGCCGAATTACGACCTTGAGAACAGAGCCTTCGTTGGACACTTCTATCTTAGAGACGAGATCTCGCATTGGCGATCCGAGAATCCTGGTTTCACTAGGTTCAATGACGACCGACTTGCAAATGCAGTCATCGCCCAGCGAAACGGCGATAACACCCTGTTCGTTTCTAAGATGGACCTCTTGGACATCTATCACAAAATAAAGAAAAAGTAGTCGACGGCATACCCAATGTTGTGCTGCGAAACCTCCCTTCGGAAGCGGTGGACATATACACCACGTTGTTCAACAATGCGCTGAATAATGCATATTATCCAGTGCGTTGGAAGACGGCAGTGGTCCATCCTCTCCTTAAAAAAGGTAAGGATGGTTCCAATCCAGCAAATCTCCGGTCAATTAGTCTTCTTCCGAGTATCAGCAAAGTTTTCGAGAAAGTTCTCAATAGAGCTCTGTCCACATGGGCTGAGGACAAACATATTATTCCAGAAAATCAGTTCGGTTTTAAGGTGGGCCATGATACCATACATGCCGCGTCTAAACTAGTATCAGATATTCAATGGAACAAAGCTAAAAAGCAGTGTACGGGTGCATGTCTGGTTGACTTGGAGAAGGCTTTCGACACCGTTTGGTTAGACGGTCTTTTCTATAAGTTGATCAGGTATGGCATGAGTAAACCACTGCTTTATATTCTGAATGAAATGCTTCATGGTAGAACGTTTGTTGTGAAAAGTTGCAATAAAACTTCTACCAGAACTTTTGAAATACAGAACGGTCTACAACAGGGGGCGGTGAGTTCGCCTATAGTATTTAGCATTTTCACTTGCGATCTAATTGGTTCTCTTCACCATGCTATAGCTTACGCTGACGACCTCATTGCGTACAGAACAGGTCCAAAGATCGAAGTCATCAGAACACTCTTGCAGAGTGACTTCGATAAGATCCAGCAATATTACGACGACTGGAAGTTGAAAATCAAATTCCAGAAATCGGAAACAATTGTGTTTAGGACCCCGTTGGCTCGGGCCTCATGGGATACGAGAAAGAACTGGCGCAAGCTGGTGATCGTTGATCTGCATGGTAACCCACTGCCAAACAAAGTAGTAGTCAAGTACCTCGGCATCTGGCTAGATCAGTATCTATATTTTAACAAACATATGGATGCGGCTCTGGCCAGGGCTAGAGGAGCTTTTGCTCTGACAAGGCGACTGTTTCACAGCAGTCAACGTGATAGCAGAGTGAAGGTGATTTGCTACATGACCCTCATAAGGCCAATGATTGTCTATGGGTGCCCCGTGTGGTTCAATGTTACAGCGTCTTAAATGGAAAAGATTCGGGTGTTTGAGAGACAGTGTCTGCGTACCTGTCTTGGATTGCACAGAACACCAGAGTCGGAGTACAGAAAATATTATCCTAATGGGGTCCTTTACAACGGGGCTCAAATAAACAGGCTCGACAACTTTATTATAAAACCGCCTCGTAGTCACACTGCAAGAGCGATGGCCTCGACCAATGGCCGGATATTTGGGGCTTATTACCCCAACACTGAATATATGGAGAAAACGCGCTTCAGTGGATTTGTGCCACCGACCGGAGGCTTTCCTCTATTTTGATATGGTAGGGCTGATTCAGGATAGATTGGCGGTTCCGCTAATCTACCACGTCTGCCGTAAGTCCGTGGAACGACGGCTCCTTTATAATCCAGACGTCACCGCAGTAGGCGGAGACGTTGAAGAGCTCCTTCGGTTCAGTAGGGCGGTCTCAGATCGCGATCGTCGTGACGTTGTCAAAATGTCAAATATGTTCTGGTGGTTGTCTGAGCACGAAACTCAAATTGATATTGATAGCGAGTCGCCAATGGCTGGCTTACACAGGTTTAGCGTGTAAGTCTTAGGGTATACCCCCTATACCCACAGTGGCAAACAAAATAATCACAAAAATCAAAAAAAAAAAAAAATTACAAAATACAAAAAAAAAAGAATTACAAAATACAAAAAAAAACCAAAAACTACTGTGGCAGCTCTAGGTTTAAGTAGATTTAAGTAGTTTTAATTAGTTTTAATTAGTTTTAAGAAAACAAAAAAAAAATTATCTTTTAAACTAAGCTTTTTAAAGAATTTTCTTAGTTTTAACTAGTTCTATTTTTTGATTCATAAGTTATCTTGAATGCCGAAAGGCATTAGTATTAAGATATTGAATAATTTAGAGTACCCACCAAGAAAAAAAAAGTAAGTTTATTAAGTTGTTATATAGGTAAGCTAGTTTTACACATTTTTGTTAGCATGTAAGTAGATATAAGAAAAAGTAAATGAAAATGAATTAAAAATGAAAAAAAAAGTCAAATATAGAGATAAATATTTTAGTTGCACTACCCGTGTGTGAAATGCTTTGCCAAACTCTGCTTTTCCCCTGCATTACAATTCACAAAAATTCTCCTGTTAGCCAAAATGCTCTCACTGTGTTTTATAACATTGTAAGGGTAATTATAACACCTTGATGTGCACGTTTGTTATAGGTATATCAAAAAGCAAATTCTTTAAGATGTCTACTTGCTAGTGGACATAATCTGTAACCCATAAAAAAAATAAATAAATAAAGGAAATTTATCAACATTAACATTGACAAATACGTTGGAACTGCGTTGAAATCTACGATATAAAAAAAATTTATTATTTCTAATCATACCATACCTACGAGGAATACTAAACTGGTGTCTCAGGTGCTGTATCTCCCGCTCATTAAATGTCTTAACATATTTCCATTTAAAAAATTTAGGCTGATCTGTTAATTGATGTTACTAGTCATTTCCAGTGCAATATAAGTTAAAAGTCAAGCAGTGTTTCATCTTTGCTCTGAAACAATAAGAAAAAAAAAACTCAATTAAACCAGCCCAGGGTATTAAAATAGTTAAAATTATGCTTTAAAGCATATAAACATCAGGAACACTCAGCAAAATCTTATCACTTTATAAATATCTGTCTTATTTTCAGTTTTCCCCTTCTTCAATAATTGGAAAGCAACTTTGAGAAGAAACAACGAAGAAAGCTGCTTCCCCTACAAACAAATACCTTATAGACTATATTATTCGTAGCGTCTGTCTTGTCCAGGTGGCACGTACCCTGTCTACCAAGCAATTGCTGCCTTCTGTTTTTTTCTACCAACACTAAAAATTGCCACGAAATGATGGATTAAATTTGGTCAAGATAAGGGTAGCGGTAGACTCAGAAGTGAGATCGAACAATACGAGTACCTACTTACTTTCATATTCACTATTCCATACATATGTATGTATATGTATGTATGCATGTGCACAGATTTCTTTTTATTTTCTGTATGAACATTTCATAAGACGCTGCCAAAACGAGTTCTCTCAATGGTATAATTTTAACAATCTGGCTACAGTTCAAAATAAAGTGTGTGTTGATGCAGATGTTTTTTATGTAAGGTATTTTCAAATACATAATATGGTAGCTGAAGGTGTCTAATGAGACAGTCGACGTTCTCTACCTTGGGAGAACGTTTAGTATGAAGCTGATAAGAGCTTTGGTCCACATTTGAGATAACAATGGTGATAGCGCGGCGGCGCCGCACAGTGGGTCGGCTCATACGAAGGAGTTGGAATAAAAAAAAAAAATTGTAAGCTATGAAAATGAAAACTGGTTATTCCGTCAGAACACATTCTAATGTATCATTTGCAAAAACAGTTAGGTATATTTTAAAGTTGCTTGTTTACTCCATACGATCGAATTGCAAGTCACATTTCATTTGCAATTGTTAAGTAAATAGCGCCTTAGTATGGCTGTATGGCTTTCATAATATAAAATTTAATAACGTGAAAACTTAAAGCCAATATGAATTTATTAGTTTCAAATACGTAGTACTTTACCTCTAAACATATTTTAAGGTTCTACGTTTTTCATTTATCTACATATAAACGGTGTTTAAATATCAATTTCAATAAATTAAGGTATTAGTCCGGGATCCCAGATCCAATTTTTTTTTTTGTGATTACTATCAAGCTAATTTTCTCTGAGTGGTTTCATTTTGTTGAGTCGCCCAACAATTTTCTAACGAAAACTATCGACTGTGGTAGCTAACAGAGGTAGCAAGGGTAAAATATGTATTACATGATACTCAAAAATTTAACAGTAACAGTTTCTTTCTTGGTTAAACTTCAAGATAATTATCTAAATTATGTGAAAAAATATTTTTCCAACAAATTGTATGGTTTGATCCCAAGAGTCCCCTTCCTCAAACATGTATCGATTAAGAGGTCAAAAAAAGTTTTTACTAACCAGCTGATTTTTTTGCTCTTACTTATTTAATATTTATATAATTTAACAGTCAGATTGTCCTACAAATTCCGTGGTACGTTATTTCAGTCCTACGCCCAAAAGTAGTAGTACCTACCTACATACATATCCTTGATGTAAAAATAATTACTATCAAGCTGAATCTTCGTGAATAGCATCGTTTCGATGAGATGCTCAACAATTTTCTTAGGAGATATTTGCTAGAATTTGTATGAAGAAGTTGAAAAATAATAAATGCTTTTCTTTACCTGAAAATAAGAATCTAAACCCATTATTTGTTTTGCTAATTTCATGTAAAATGGGTTTTTGTTGATATTTTCATTAATAACTTTTTATTAAGAGCAAATACATAGATAAAAATTGTATTTCAATTTTTTGAACAAAATAGAAAGACCTTTCCAAAGGTATGTATTAAACCGCTATTGCAAAAGTGAATCACATTTGCCATTTGTTTTTATTTCTTTAATATAAACAAAACTTTATGGTCAAATATCTTTCTTATATGAGCTAACCCCAAAAAATGAATGATGCCATCGTCATCAGCACCCTCAAATTATCTAAAGTAGCCTTACACGGCACCTGTCGGAAATAAAAGATTGATTTTCAAGGACAGTTGCAAAGTTGTTAGTTGCAAAGTCTCGGTGGAGTTCGCAAAAGAGGCTTTATCCTCCACAAAAAGCAATGCTTTTATTCGCACTTCCGCAAATTCCAACATTTCGGGAAGATAATCAACCAAATCATCTATAAAAAGAGCTAAAAAAGTTGGGCTTAGAGTTAAGTTAGAACATCCCTATCTCACACCATATAAAGCTTAGAACCAATCAGAATGTAAGCTCCATCCCATACTGCGGCTTTTGTTTCTTTATAGAACCTTTCTAGAACTCGTTCAAATGTACTTGATAGGCCCAGGCAATATAATTTAAAAAGTAAAGCTATGCAGTCTATCGAACCAAAAGTTGCTTTAAAATCAGTAAGGAAAATACAAATTTCCTTTTTTTGTGCGATAGAAGTCTTAGCTAGACTTCTTACAGAATTTTATATCATTCCTCAGTAACATAGTCTACATATTATTATCCCCATATTCCCACGGGAATGGAAGAAAAAGAACGGGAACCTTAAAATTAAGGCCAGAGCACCGTCGCGTCGGGCGGCTCAGCTAGTCTAAATCAATGTCTTTATATATAAAATAGTCTATATCCTATCTATCTATTTTATATATAGTCTATATAAAAAGTTGTTTGAATTTCCAGCAAAGAATTTCATGGTTGACTTTTTCAAAGGCTTTGGAAAAATCAAGCAGATAGAGGAGCGTAATATATCCTTTATCAAAGGTACATCTAATGTCCTCAAGAATGCTGACCATTGCTGAGGAGCAACTATGGTTAGATCTGAAACCTGACTGACAAGGATTTAGAAGCGAACTACATGATAAATAGTTATGAATTTGCTTAGCCATCAACTTCTCAAAAACCTTGGACAGGCATGGTAATATGCTTATTGGCCTGAAATCGTTGCAAGATGAAGCTTTTTTCTTCTTTGCAATAGGAATAACTTTTGCAATTTTCCACTGTTGTGGAAAAGTAGAAGACATTAAACAGTAATTAATTATATGAGTCAAGTATTTCAAATTGCCAGGCAAAATTATTTTAATAAAACGAATTGGTATACCATCCTCACCAAAAGAATTTGACTTAATGGCAGCCACACATTCGACAACATCAATCTATGTTACAACTTCAAAGTCGAAAGGTCTTTGAAATTCTCTTCCGATATCACCAAAGTCAAAAGAGTGACGTTACAAGTACCATGATCTAAAAAATGGTCATTTAAATCATCAGGAATGATATCGCAAATTGTCGAGTCTTTATTTTCAGTTACTCCACTTTTTCTTAAGTTTAACCAGAGTTTTTTGGATGGCAACGATGCCTTTATTCTAGATGCATAGTAGTTTCTTTTAAATATTCTTATGGCTGAAGTTGCACTGTTACGAGCTTTTTTAAATATATCCCAATTTCCACTTTTTATACAATTTATTTCGCGTTTTAATTTTGATAATTACTTCCGAAGTGTACCAGGGACATATACTATTACGAATCGTAACAGTTTTGGTAGGGACAAATCGGTCATACAGATGCAAAATATACTGATTCAAACAGTCTAAGTTAATATTAGGATCAGCACTTTGTCTGCAATTTATCCATGGAAGGGAGTTTATCCCTTCTTGTAAGGCTTGAAAGTCAATATGGTTGAAGTAAGTGAAAGACAAAGGACTGTAATTTTTACAAAAACTTATGTTATAAGTGCAGAAAAGAAGGTCATGATAGGATATGAAAGAAAGTTGATCAAAAAGAAGTAAGTTAGATGGCTCCGACACTAAAAGCAGGTCTAAGGGACTACACTGAACCAAAAAAGGTGGTGAAAGCAACTAAATCGCAGGTTAAATTGACGAAAAGGCGATCAATATACACCCTACTAAACCTTTTGTTGTCGAGAATAAAGGCCCCAGCCCATAAAACGCTTTGCGTGCGGTGGGAGCGGCGCGGCAACTGATGCGGTGGGGTTTGCCGCACGCAACTGATAGGGGTGACCCAATGAATGCGGCGCGGTGTTTTGACGGTTGAGATTTGCTAAAATTATTTAAAAATAGGCAACACAAACGTCAAACAAACTAGGGATGAGTCAATAATTCACTAAAACTAGAGGTGGGTGAGGTTTTCACTGGTACATGGATTATAATTTCTTGAATGCTTCAAATACCTCATTTTTACTCAGGATTGAATCCTGTTTCTGATGGAACTAGTGTCAGGTTATACCTTTTTATGATACGTTAAAAACTAAACAGCAAAGTTTTTGACTTTAGCAACCAAAATTTGTTTTAAGCTTGTTTACGAAACAATGTTGCCTTTGAAAAAAATTATAAAGTTATGCGTTCCACTGGTTTTACGATTCGCCTTTTCTGATTTGAAAAAGTTGTTCGTGAAACTGTGAATATAGGTGGCGATACCAGCGTTTTCCCTACCTTTTTTGAATTTGAATACTTTGCTTAGTACTGGATTGGAAAAAAAACACTACTTAGGTAATTTACTGTCTCTATTTATCACAGGAAAAACAGGGGTGTCTTTACTTTGAATAAATAATTTATAGTGTTGAAAACAGTATAGTTTCGCTGTTTCCAAAAAGTTTGTAATGTTGAAATGAGAATAGCGCACCATAGAATTTGAAAGTTTATAAACTGGAATACTTTACCAGCTTCTGGCTTGAAAAAAAAAAAACACTGTAAAGCTATGCCGCTAACGCTGTATTCTTGCTATTGTCACAATATTTCATCATGTTTGTGTAGTTACTTACATACTCTTGATAAAAATAAAATTTTGTATGTGAAACAGTTGCCGTCACAGCAACAAAATCGCTTCGGTTTGGGAAATCTCTAAATAGCCTAGTCTCTAGTCTAGTCTGGGACAAAAAAGTAATTCTTTTACGAAAAGTAGTGAACCGTTCCTAATAGTTTTTGTTTGATGCCTCTCCATTTTTGCACTTTTTGTTTTTAGAAAAATCACTTTTATTAATGTTATTGTATTCTTACACTCATTTGTTATAGAATGAAAAGATTGAGTCACATTAATTTATATCACTTAAAAAATATGTGTACGAAGTGAAGAGAAAAGATTTGTTATATACATAGCATTTGCTTATGGTGAACACACTTAGAACCATAGCTTCTATTCCGTCACTTATTTGCTATTGGTTTCATAATAAGCGACTTGAAAACATCTCGCTACTGAAAACAAGAGGTTCTAGAAAAATTTATTTGAAAATTTGTTAGTTTTTAGGAATTGTTACGAAAGCCACGTTTTTGTCCCAGTGGGAATAGACTATAAACCTAAAAAGTGCGTGTCAGAGTTCTTATATTCGCATATTACATATAGAAAAACATTGTATTTTGTACATATTTTATTAAATTTGGCGTAAATATTGGCACTTGACTTCAAAGAATTAATTTTTTTGCAGCAAATGAAGCATAAGCTTTTTAAATTGTGACTACAGTAAAATATAACAAAAAATACGTTTCTGAATACTTTTTTGCTGTTGTCAAACTCTAAAATGTTTTTGTTTCATTATTTTCAAAAAGAAAATCTATCGTTATGGCTTTACTAACATATTTCCAACATTTAAAATAATTTGACAATAAAATCTGATTGAAAATGCTACTTAAACTGTTATTTTAGCAGTAGTAGCAACCACAGTTGAGTCACATCTCTGAGATATCAGTTTGTCCTATCTCATCACTAGCAACAAGAGAGAACTTCAAATTGGGTTTGACAGCAAATGTCACCGTGTGAGAGCCACGGCAAAGTAGAAAGATGGGCTACTCGGCGCGTTGCTCGCGGTGCTTATAGGCCCCGGCCCATAGAATGCGTTGCGCGCGGTAGGAGCGGCCCGGCAACTGATGCGGTGGGTTTTGCCGCACGCAACTGATAGGGGTGACCCATAGAATCCGTTGCGGTGTCTCAACTCAACAAGGCCACTCATGTTAACAGAAGAGAAAATTTCAAATTGGTTCTTACTGCGCATGTCATCAGAGAGAAAATTTCAAATTTGTTCTGTCACCGCGTGAGAGCCGCGGCAAATAGAAGTTTGGCTACTCGGCGCGTGCGGCGCGTTGCTCGCGGTGCTTATGGGTCACCTCTTATAAGAACGTGTGTATTTAATCGAGCTGTCAGTTGAAAGCGGTGCCGCACGCACGCACCGCGTTCTATGGGCCGAGGCCTTATGGTCAGACAAGAAGACCTATTCTAAAAAGATTCAAAGAACATTTTGCACATCTTAAATATAATGAAAAAGAAAAGTCAAGTGTTGCAGAACATATGCTAGAAAATAGTCATAGCTTTAGTTTGCAAAATTTAAAATTAATAAGAAATGTAAATAGCAATTATGAATTAGATGCTTTTGAATCATTTTACATATTTAAAAACAAAAATAATCTAATGAATAGTGATGATGGACCAATCAAAGATTCAATATTCAAAAATTTTTTTAATAGATTCAACTCAACTCAACTGTAATTTTGTTTAGAAACATTTTTGTTTATTATTAGTTTTTTGACAAATAACTTAATTTAATTTAATTTATAAATCTCACTGACGATGGAAGCATTGCTTCTGAAATGTACATCTGAGGAAATATAAAAAGTGTTTTAACTGTTAAAAACTTTACAAATCTTTTCATTTATTAGATTAAAAAACACGTGGAATATCTCAACTAAAAAACTCATCAGTTATGGCTAACGTGCTTCAAGAGATACAAAAAACAAAAAATAGATACCTGAAACTGAGGACGAAGATTAAATATTTACAAGCAGATATATTTTTTCTTAGAAGATGTAAGAAACAGAATGTTTTTCCGAATTTTATTCAACTTTGGGGTCCAACAAATTCTGAAAATAAGGGAATTATAGAGAAAGCTATTTGTGCAGGACAGAAAATGTGGCTTAATCTTGAAATAAAGTCTAAATACTCAAAGCTGTCTGTAATTGAACGTGAGGCATATTCCCTGCATCTATATCTCAGCAAAAAACTAAATCATGAGGGAAATAATCAAATGCAAATAATATAACAATCAAGCGATTGGAATAATTTTATTATGCATGTTCAAGATACAGTTGACTGTAAATTTGGTAAGAAAAAACAAATCTTAATTAAAAAATTCAATCTTTTAATAGGTAGAGTCAATTATAATGAGCAAAAGAAGATTTTTAAAGAAGTAGAACCAGTAGAAGATTTCGTAAAAAAATTTTCAAGTTTGGAATTTACAACAAATGAATTGGAATTACTCAATAGAGGATTAAATTTTGCATTGCAACCAACAAAAGAAAAAGTTATCCAAAGTGCTTTGATTAACATTGAAACAGCTCTGAAACATTTCAATGATCCTGACGATAAAGTTAGAGTAAGGTCCGAAGCTATAGATAAAATTAATTTTAACGATCTAACAAACATGACTGCTAAAATGAAAAATTTTAGAGGAGCAGCGAAAAGTTTAAAAGAAAAGAAAACTTCAGTTATTTTCAGTAAAGCTGATAAAAGCAATAATATTGTAATACTCTAGACAAACAAGAATATATTGCAATAACTGAACAATTTATAAGAACTGGACCTTATGAAGAAGTAATTTTTAATCCTTTACCAGGAATGATAAGGAGAACTAAAGAAGCTATCAAAAAAGCAGTTAAAGTTTTTAATGATACTAATTTATCAAGGAAATTAAATGTTTCAAATCCAATTTTCTCAGTTAAAATTACATAAACCAGGAAAACAAATAAGAAAAATTACATCAACAACTGGATCAATATTATCTAAACTTAAATGTTGGTTATTAGAAAAACTAAATAATCTCCCAATCAAATTTGAAACAGCAGCTATAAAAAATGGAATTGAATTTGCAGAAAAAGTAAAGAAATTAAAAATAGCTAGCAATGAGATTCAAGTTTCATTCGATGTTGTTTCATTATATCCAAATGTTCCAATTGATGAAACTCTAGTTTTTCTGAGAAAATGGCTAGAAAGAAATACACTTAAACCAGAAGAAATAAATGAATTTGTAAAACTTACTAAACTGTGCATGGATGAAAATTGGTTCCAGTTTAATGAAAAGTTTTACAGACAAAAATTTGGTTGCAGTATGGGATCACATATGAGCCCGTTTTTAGCAAATTTATTTATGTCGCATATAGAAACTGAAATGAAAAATCAAGTAAATTTTCCAAGAATTTGGTTAAGATATGTAGATGATATATGGGCGATAATCAAAAAACATGAACTCCGTCAGTTCATTAACAAATTAAATAGAACTAAATACCCATCAATAAAATTTACATATGAAGAAGAAATTGAAGGGAAACTAAATTTTCTGGATTTAAGTATAACTCGGAACGGAGACAATTTCGAATTGGATATATACAGAAAACCAACGAATACTCTGAGATACATTACATCAGACTCGTTCCATTCCTTTGAACATAAGATGTCAGCTTTTCACTCAATGATTTTTAGAGCTCTAAATATTCCAATGACTATAGAAACAAAAATAAAAGAATTCCAAAAAATTAAAGACATAGCCAAAATTAATGGATATACTGAAGAATTGATTGAAGATTTAACAATTGCACATAGAAGAAAACAAGAATTGAGAAATTATACAACTTTAGATCTAATAAGGAATGAAGGAAATGACGAAAAGAAATATTCAAAATTTTATTTCTATCCATAAATAACATCTAAGATAAAACCAATCTTTAATAAATATAATATCCGTATGAGTGAGTGCAGCGAAATAAAAATAAAAAATCTGATTGGAGGATCTAAGGATAAAATTGAACAACTTCAAAAGTCAGGAATTTATTCTATCGGATGTAATGATTGTGCAAAAGAATATATAGGACAAAAAAAACTCATAAAGAAATAGTTAATTTGAATACTTTTGAAGTTAATAGAAATAAGAAGTATGTTGATTGAACTAAAATTCTACAATTACAATTTGATTGACATTAAAAAAAATTTACGGAAAAATTGACTAAATGATGAATGTTTTGTTGACTTGAATATAAATTTTGACGAAAGATCTGCAAATTCAATATTCATTTTATCAATTCAACGATTGTTTCTTCAATCAAAATGCTACATACAGACATTATTCGATTTGAATAAATTTTCTTGTTTTTACAAATCAATTTGTTTATTTGAATAAAATATTTACAAATATTCGTCAATTTCGCAATATGCTTTAGTTAAGATGTTACGAAAACTTTTAGTTGATTTTACTCCTAATATTTGGTTCAGTGTAGGGGTCGAGTTACTGCTAAATCGGGTAGGTATTGAACTATTAACAAGGGATAAGCCAGTCAAAATAACCAAATCCAAAAACCATGAAGCTCGATAATTCGACTTTAGCAGATTGATGTTGAAATCGCCGCACACAATAATATGTTCGTAGTTGGCAGAGAAGTCTTAGAGATTTGTGAAGAACGGTTCAGGAGAACAAGCTTTGTTGGGGTTGTAGTTTTAAACACAAGAAACTAAACATTTGCAGCCGTTTTTATTAGATTTTCTTAAGACGTCTCTTAGACGTTGATTAGTTAAGTTTCAATAAAAATTTAATTGGAACTTAAGAGAGGATTTGATTATTTGATTGAAATCTGTTTGTTAAAACTGAATTAATTTCAAAAATGAAGATGTAAAATCACTTTTGAGATAATGAGTTGATTTTCAAATTCTTTAGATGAAGCTTATCAAAAAAAAAAAACACTATGTACGAGTATCATCAACCTAAAATGTGATGAGAATTTCTTTCGAATTTTCATTTAAAACTAACGCAAATCATTGTTGGTTTTAGGCCATTATTATGAGTAGCAAATCGACCGTTCGACCATGGAACAATCTTTCTTTGCCAACTATCGGGTCACCGTCGCGTCGCTTGCTTTTTGGATGTCGAAAAAGCATTCGACAGCGTATGGATTGATGCTCTCATCCATAAACTCCACCTACAAAATTTTAAAATAATTTTTTCCTTTCTCTCCCACAGGAATTTCTTCGTTCAAGTCGGAAGCGCAAAATCAACCACCAAAAGCATCAGAGCAGGAGTTGCTCAAGGATCGAAGCTAGGGCCATTCCTCTTCAACATAATGACGTCGAACCAGCCTTCCCCAAGGGACTGCGAAAACTTGCTTTACGCTGACGACTCCTTAACATACTGCACATCTTTTTCGCCATCCATAGCGAGTGGAATAGGAGAGTGGAAACTCACACCCACAGACTATATGCCTATTACCAGTAAGTGGGGTATACGGGTCAACTCAACCAAATCTGAACTCATCTGCTTCAGAAGGCCTGGAGTTTATAGAGGCTGCCGTACTGCTGGACGGTGCAGAGTAACATCACTATCGCTACCCGATGGAACCAGACTGACTGCCCAACTGAACGCGAAGTATTTAGGTGTCAACTTTAACGAGGTGCTTGAATTTAACCCGCACTCACAAGCTGTACTGAAGAAGGCCAACTTCGCTTTCCGCCGACTTTACCCTTTAATGAGAAGAAAAACAGGACTAAGTCAGTCAACGAAACTTCTGATGTACAAGCAACTGCTGAGACCCGTCATCAACTACGGCAGCCCAGTTTGGTTTGCCATCTCTAAGACAGCGATGAAGGAGCTCCTACTTTTCGAAAGGAAAATTCTGAGACTCTGCACCGGCCACACTTTCAACCACCAGCGCTAAAGACACTACAGCAACCAGCTTGTGTATACGAGAAAGCCAATGTGATGCCCTTAGATCAATACGTGTTATTGACAGTAAGGAAAACGGCTGCAGATATCAACAACCACTCTAATAATTTGGTGAGAAGGTGAGCGTGATAAACACTTTGAACGAAGAAATAATACCACAATTTCTACGCTGACCTTGGGTCAGCATATTTCTGTGACTAATGCCACCCCCTACCACCTCCCCATGCTGAGGAACGCCAGCGACAACCGGGACGGAACATCCCGAGGTCACCCAAGTCAACCGACTCATAATTAAGATTTTTCTTTTCTTTTCAGCTATATAATATGAAGTTATTATTTCAATTCTAGACAATGTTTTTGGTTAGGCCCCCTATGTGCCAACATTTTTACATTATCATTTTTAAATTCTAAAATTATCTTGTATAAGTATCAATTTTATATATATAACGTTCAATAAAAATAATTATTATTATTACTTTCTTTGCCAAGCAAAACTGCAATTCCCTAACAATCTCTTAACTCAGGTTGTAGGCACACGACATCCACGGCGAAATGGATAAAGCATAACTACTGCGTGGGCGTTCGACCACCATAAACATCCAAAATGATTTTTTTCTGGTATCACCTCAACATCAGGAAAATATGCCTTGAAAAATGCTGTTCCAATTTAACCTTTCAGAACCACACTTCCGAGAATGGTTGTTGCGATAATAACGCGTTTGGCCTTGAAGCACTGTGGAGCTTCTAGGGCTATACTTTTCCCAAAACGTCAAAATGAATTTTTAATTTGGATTTAAGAGACCTTTAAGCTTTAAACGTCATTATTGGCATTTAAGTTGAGAGGGCTCTTAGCAAGGTTACTTAAATGTGAAATTTGATTATCGATACGGATTCGTTACTTAAGTGTAACTTAAAGGGCAATTAAATGTAATCAATGATTTAAAGTTCTTTATAGATACGGCTGTTGGTGTATTTGTCACTTATCTTTACACTTAAATATTCAACTTCCAAGACCACTTGGTTGACAACAGAACAGTTTAAGTACTTTTTACAGAAAATTGCAACACCGCCACCTACGGTATCTGTAATTCGGTCAATACGAAATAAGTTAAAGCTTAGTATATCGTAAGTAGTGTTTGATATTGTAGGGTCGAACCAAGTTTCAGTAACACACAACACATCAATGTCAGAATTAACAAAAACAAAACGGACGAAATCGATTTTTTCTAAATTAAGGCTTCGTGCGTTAATACAGCACACTTTAAATCCGTCTTGCAATTTACAGAGAACGTTTATCATAGCCCGAGTACAATCTTCATTCACACTTATACTACCAGCTATTGGATTGCTACCCATAGTCATAAGACTAAATCAAGTAGATACCACAACAAACCCAAAAAACCAACTTACAACAAACCATTACACCAAGATTGATAAGGGGAAGGAAATTATAAAGAAGGAGTAAATAAGAGGGTATCATGCTGAATAAAAATTTAAAGAAATCTATACAATCAAGCAATAATATAAATCAGTTCATAAATATAATAAATACGTTTATTACGTCTCAGCATCAGCTTGCAGATCATCGGCTTTTGTTATTTTGATGAGTCTTCCAGTTGCACTTTTCTTTACGTAAACAAAACCAGATTTTGTAAAGACAGAAAACAGCTGTTTCATTTTCTTCATGGTGAGAGCCTTTTCTAAGAGAAGGCGAGTTTGGTTGGGTAAGCTTTCGTTGAGATAGCAGTTTCCAAGAAAATTTCAATCAAAACCAGCATCAAGTCATCAAGTGTACACAAATGTCTTTTCTTTTTTTTTCGATAAGCAGCTGCTGCTCTTAAAACGATGTTCCTCTCGTGTGGTGGCTGTTGTTGAATTTCATAACAATAAGTGGGGGAGCAGTAGTGTTATTGTTGTCCCACTTGTTTGTCCGAAAGATTTGTAAAAGAGATGGAGGAGTGCAATAGGGCTTTTCGCGAAGCTATCTCTTTCTAATTATACCTCGTATTTCTTAAACGTCAAATTGTCACTTGTATGAAAATATTGCTGGCGGCAGTACGTAGAAATATGAAATATGTAGTTTAAAATAGTTTTTCAAAGACGTAGGTTCATGAAAAAAGGAAAAAAATTGTGTTTATCAAAACTGTGACGTTTTAAAAACAAACCAATATAAAAGTGTTGTGAAGATGCCCGCGAATCGCTGTCTAAAACAATGTTCAAACCATACAATGAAGACAGAAATCCGTAGATCCTATAGTTTTCCTCGAGTATAAAACAGAATTTCTAAGTTCTCTTAGAGGAAAGGCACAGAATGTGGTAAGAGGAAACATCTGAAACATCTGAACACTAAATTGGCTCGTGTCTGTTCCAGACATTTCATTTCAGGAAGGTTAATATCTGGTAGAAGGTTGTATACAAGTAGATCATTAATAAAAACTCCAGGGAAGAATGCAAAACTTTTGGATAATCTAATTCCAGATTAGGTACCAAGCTTATACACGCAAAAATTCAGAAATCTAGATAAACAATACCCAATCTATATTTAGATTGTTCTTACTAGGAGTTCTTACTATAATCAAGCATCTAATATACCTTATAACCATGTTTACATAGGTACCTGAAATGAAATGTGTGGAACAGAAACAAGCCAATTTAATGTTCAGATGTTTGATAGGAGCCAACAACGTCCTGCGCCTTTCCTCTTAGCGATTTTTCAATCTAGGAGTTCTAACTTAAGTCTACAGTTTTCTGTGTTCACTGTATGGTTTGAACCAATTTGAACACTGTTTCACACAACAACCCAAGGGTATTTTCACAACACTTTTATATTATTTTGTTCTTAAGAGTTCGCAATTTCGATATACACACTGTTTCAATTTTTTTATTTCAAATTCACTTCACTAAATAACAATTCTGAAACAATTTTATGTTTTTACCTAGTACCGCCAAGAATGTTTTCATACAAGTGACTTTAGCTGTCAATTTTTTTTTCTCTCTCTTTTGACAGTGACACTATCGCGAAAAGCCCTATTAATTGTGCAGCAAAGGTATTCGAATATGTATGTAGGTTCTCTTGAGGTCTCACAGGTATGCCGTAAAGAATCGCATCACAAGCCATCTCCTTTCTTTCAAGTGAGTTTACTTGCTGTTGCAGTTTAATCACCTCTTCATTATAAGTATTGGGGTTGTTGTCAGTACTGACTACTGTGGGCTTCGATTTTGTCAACACGTTCAGCCAAATTTAAAACCGTGCTATTGAGTAGCTCAAATTTTTTTATTCAGTGTTGCTTGACATTTTCAAGCTCCAATTTTATTTCGTTGCGAAGCTTATTGAATTCATTCAAAATGCTGGTATGAAAAGTTGTAAAGTGTTCCTTAAGCTGTGCATCAAAAAGACTTTTTGTAAGAAGGTCATTTCCATTTGTGGTAGAGCTTGCAGTGGGTGAGATAGGAGTGCCCTGTAATGGCTTAGACGGGGTCCCCTTCTTAGATGTTGCTTTGTTTGTGGTATAGCGTAAGGCGACGTTTGACATTTTCTTTCAAGTTTTGTTCAAGACCAAAATTAAAGCACAAGATAAAGAAGATATAACGTGTGTTCAAGATATTTAATTGCGGATAACTATCAATTGCCAATAATAATTAGTGATCAAGTGTCGCAAAAATAATTATTATTACTATTATTTGAAGTGGGAAAAGCTCACTGTAGCCAGACGTGAAAAAGCGTGTCTATTCAAACCAACACATCAGTCTATACTGATCCCCATTTCCCCACGGGAACGGGATTGGGAACGGACACTTAGAAACTGCTGAACAGATCTCAAAAATTCTCTAGCATTAGGGTGCCACATAATCACTTAGGTAGATTATGCTATCAACTTGACTTAAATCTTAAATCGAATAAAATTAATAAAATTAGCAAGAGAGTGAATTAGGATAGTATTAAAGATATGAGAAGTAGAAAAGATAGTGGACTTGATGTTTTGGGATTGATTACAATACAATACAATACAATTTCACAATGATGGCATGGCTTTTGCCGTAAGCAAAAAAAAATGAGTAGGTATTATCTAAACAAATAAATCGATAGTTAGATTTTTCACATTTTCAAGCCATGTTTAAGTTGAATAAATAAACAGGTAAATAAGCCTTTGATTCGTTCATAATCTTAAGGAGATGTTTTGATTGGTTGCTGTGCAAAAGGTAGGATTAAAATGCTTCATTCAGGATTTGAAACGGATTTTTGAAACGGTATCTCATCGCTGTTCTAAATACTCCTATTTGCTGCTTAAAAAGTTCCTATTTGGTCCATTTAGGATTTCCTTGGCCTCATCTACATGTAGTTAATAGATTTTTCCCCAGTGTTGTCTTCTGATTGCAGCAAGAATTGGGCACGCTCCTAGGAAGTGGAACACATCTTCTCAAACTCGGTGGTTACGGAGAGTACAGTCCGTGTTTTATTCTGAGCTATACGGTCGATAATTAAGGTGCAGTAACTCTCAGCACTTGTTTATACTTCAAGTCTCGCTCCGGTTCGCCAAAACCGTAAATTTAGAGAAGCCGTCCTGTTCAATCTTAGCAAGCAGCACCTCAAAGCTACGTTTCCAAGTCTCTGTCCCGGTTTCCAGTAACTGTACATTGTGAGTCCGCTCCCAGATGTAACATACGTAGGCGTGTTTTCCGGGAGCCAGAACATTTTTTTATAAAGAACCTCAACAACTTTTCTACTTCTTCATATTGGAGGAACCCCCATACCTGGCAGGCATAACACATTATCGACCTCATTACGGCTTCGAAAAGTTTGTATTTGGCTCGGAGCTACATATTTTTTACCCAGTACACCCTTCCAACTGCAATTTATGGCCTTTTTTGAGTCAATCAGTTTAGCGCTCAGATGTTTTTTAAAACGACAGGTATTGACAATTTTTTAATTGAGAACGGGAGGGAGTTCCAGAGACTTTAAGCATGCTGTGGAAAAAAACGTTTAAATATCTTTAATGGAAAACCCGCAGTAACGTTAAGAAAGAAAGACCAAGACACTATTAAATAGTTCCAACATTTTTTGGGTTTTTATTCGTACAAGTTTCGTTTGTGACTGGCAGGTCAGATATTACAAAGTAAAAGCTTAAAGACTCCAAGAACCTTACAGTTATATAAAGAAAGATAAATATGGTAAAGAGAAAAAGAGATGACATACGTTACACTATCAAATCTATGTGTGTCTTAGGTATGCAATTTTTAACATCCTCCGGCCGGGAAGATCTAATGGGTACAATAGTTGCACAGGTCTTCGTGTTCGAGTTCGATATGAAAAGCGTATCTCACACGTTCTTATCTTACCATCGCGATCAGGAAAAGTTTCTTCTATGATAGCCATTCTCCAGTTGACTCTTGGCTTAGCGGCGTCAAAAACGAAAACTACATCATTGGCTTTCAGTTGCATATAGGAACAGCATTTGTTGTGTTGGAAGGATCATAGCAACTGCAGATACTCAGTACGCCATCGTTTTGCCAAGATACCATTCATTCACTGCTTCATTCGCTGCTTCCATAGCAGTTGTATCTGCTGTGAATCCGAATCCAGTTCACGAACGGATGGTCCACAATTACCCATCAGAAGCCACCTCACCATCGGGCTCGTTCTACTATGAACTTCCACTTGATGCAATTATTAGAGAGTCGCACTCGATTTTTCTCTTCTTCAAAAAGTGGACTAACAGCACTTAGTTCCAAAGCCGCCCTACGCCATGTTCGGGCGTTATCGGAATAAATAACCGAGGGGGCACCCCTTTTAGCCATGAAGCGCCTTAATCCCATCACGCAACTCTCTGTTGTTGAGGTTCTTACCATCTCCAAGTGCACAGAACAAATTGCGCCGCATGTGAAAACCATCAAATACGTTTTGCTCATCTCTCCTGTTGAGTTGTCGAAACAGTAGAGGGGACCCGCGAAATCGACACCAACGTTATTGAAAGTTATTAATTTTAAACAATAACAAAAAAAATTTTCGTTATTGTCGTGTTGTTTGTCCTGGAGTCGACAATTTAATTAAAAATATTACATACAGGGTGTTCTTTAATTCGCGTTACATACTTTTGGATGTGATTCTTGATCACATTTTAAGAAAAGAAAACTCGATATCTCTGTCAATACTGATGGTAGAGACCTAATTTTAAACTTTTTTTTTCAGAAAATGCCTGTTAAACATAAAGCTTTTTTATTTTTAACAGATGAAAAAAACAATAATAAAAAAAAACTCAATAGTATAAGCACTCTAAAACCCATACATTTTATGTTACTAGAAAAAATACAAAATGGGTAAAATTTAAAAATAAAAAGAAAAGATCTTCAGCTTTCAGGTTTGTTTGAATAAAACAACAATATGGGCACTTTTAGTAGTTTTTTATGTATTTTATACAAATACAATTATAACAAGTGCTCAAAGTGCCCACCTTCGTTTTGAATGCAGCATGCCAGAGCCCGTTTTTGGATTTCATTGTGTATGTTTGCTCTAGATAAATTCTTCGATCAGTATTAACTGCAACAGAGTTAATACTGATCCAGTTTCTCGAAGCCTTCGAAAGGTATTTCCAAAAACATTTTGAGAACGAAGTCGTCTGTTAGGATAAAGTTCCTAGTAATTTCATAGCTAGCTCTTCTTGAATTTCCATTGCGAAACCCATATACGAATAAAATGTCTACGTATTCTTCTTTCGCAAATGAAGGCATTTCAAAAAGCTATCTGATCAAACTGCAATCGTGACTTATGAACAAATTTGTTTTGTTATTCTTTTATACGACTTATTTACCTATTGAAAATCCACAACACCAGGAGTACCAAAAACAAGTTAGCCAGCCAAGGGACCCGGAATGCAGCCAACTCTTTGTTTCTCAGGAAACATTTGCAGAAATAAGCCGGTTCTGTAAAGGGAACAAATTGGCGGTCACCTTTAAAAACTGCAACTAAAAGACTACCATCATTAAGAGAGGAAGATTCAATTTATTTCCCTCACATCGAGGGAGGACAAAACGAACTTACTTCTCCTGAAAGGCATCCACCACTCATACGCAGCCATTGAAGTTGAAGATGAGCTAAAAATAGAAAGCCTCCCAATCATAAAAGTCAGAATTCAAAGCCAAGAGGGCACAAGGAAAGTCCTACAACAACTTCGTCGTGGAACTCGACAAGACCACCTGCCAATTCAGCGAGGTTTACACAAGGACACTTATTATGAACCAGAAGGTTCATTGGGAGATACTTCAGTCCAACGATATCGTACAATTCAGGTATTGTCAACGATTTGAAAATTTTGTCACCAACTGTGGGCGCCAGTACGTGTGCTTGAAATGCAAGGAGGTCCATGAGCCAGGTCAGTGCAAGCGGACTACAAATACAGGACAGCATGTGTGGTGTGCAAATTGCCAAAAATAAGGACATCCGGCAAGTTTCAAGGGGTGCCCAACCCTTAAGGAAAAGCTGACAGAGAGCAACAAGGAAATTACCGAGAAGAAGGCCCAGCAGGCATTCGCCGCCAAATCTGTCTCAATGGCAGCCCGCCCAACCGTCAGCTACGCCTCAATGTTTAGGAGCGGACCTTGACCCAAGTCAGCTACATCCACGAAACAACAACCAACTGCAGCCAAAATTTCCAAGACAACACCAGCCAGGCCCACCAGACCAACACCAGCATCAACTATCTACCTCAATAACGAGGCACAACGGATGTTTGGGAGCGACCTTGTTACCCTGATGCTAAAAGTCAAGACAGCAATGCCTACCAGCCACGATAGCATGAGCGAGGGAGAGAAGCCTTAGCCAGCTTTATATTTCAAATATACAACTAAAGAGGCTCCGCATTATGACGTACAACGTAAATTCGTTGTACAGCCTGGAAAAGAACACGTCCTTCAACATGTTCATGAAGAACCATAACCCGGACATCGCCCTCATCAGTTAAACAAATGTGACAAGGCGCAACAACATCGACAGCATGGGCTACAAAACCTTCCGACAGGACAAATCCGATGAGCACGTTGGAACAGCAATTTATGTTAGGAATAACACAAGTGCCAACACCAATAAAATCTTCGTTACAGGCCTCCTGACCAGCGAAGCAACCGTCACCATTCTCATACGAAACGAAACCTTAATTGCAGTGTATGTCCGCTGCCAATCAACGAGAAGAAACATCCAGAGCGATCTCCACACCCTCAACAGCTTCATCTCTAAAAGCACGTACGGGCTAATAGGCGGCGATTTCAATGCCAGACATACCCGTTGGCACGACAGGGCGACTACAGACTGGTTGGATACGTTTAGCGCTCAAACCTCACTAACAGTTGTATCCCAACATAGACCAACATTCCCTAGAACGCTATCTACACTTGATTTCTTCCTAATAACAGCAAGTTTTGTCTTTCTCATTCCAGGCTTACAAAACATCACCTGTACCCTCATTCCCAGCGACACAGACCACGAAGCAGTTCAGATGAACATAAAATTGAGCCAACCACTCCTTCTTACCATGGAACCGCCGGAACACTGCATAAACTGCAAAACACTGGATGCTGAGAAGTTGAAAAGAGACTTTAAGGAAGCTTTGATTCTGCCAGCAGAAAACAGGAACTTGTTGAACTCTGACGCTGCTGTCGAGTCGTTGCAGCAAGCGATTTAAACTGCACTTGACTGCCAAAAGCAACCAAGAAAGAGCATAAACAGAAACTTACAGATCCCTGATTACGTGCAAAACTAGTACAGGCACAGGCAAGTACTACGTAAGAAGCTGCAAAGGATACACCAAAGGCAATTCAACACAACCAATGTCAGGTACCGGACTGTTTGGGGCGAACTTAAACAAGCCAACATAGTGTTTCAGAATGGGATCCAGCACTGAAAAGACGTCCACTTCCAGAAGAGACTGGAAAACATTAAACCTGGACCAGATGTTTTCAAAAAGATAAGCAGGATAATTGGCGCAAAGAACGCAATACCGGAAGTCATCACAACCAACGACGGGGATGCCAGATCAGATCAGGAAAAGGCGGAGGCATTCGCTAGACATTTCGAAGGCAACTTCTTGCCCACACCATAGGATGACCCTGATTTTCTGGAAGAAATTGAGACATTTATCCAAGGGGCCTGGGGCCCAGCACTGATGTAACTATATTCAGCAACAACAATCCGTCTAGTGACCCAATCAACTGCTCGAACCTGTCCACTTCGGAAAAAATCGCAGAAATAATACACAGCTCCAAGCCCTAGAAATCAACAGGCCCAGACGATGTCTCAAAGTACGTCCTGAAAAGGCGATCTGAACATCATCAACCATTACAGGTCCATCTCCCTACTCAACAATCTATGTAAGCTCCTGGAGGAGCTAATACTTTAGAAGTCGAAAATGTTCTGCAGCGATAATAACATCATCCCAAACATGTAGTTCGGCTTCCGGGAAAAGCACTCAAACCTGCATCCACTGATGAAACTACACAGCCATCGCGTCATCGTCACATGCTTTTTGGATGTCGAAAAAGCATTTGACAACGTTTGGATTCAAACACTCATCCATTAGCTAAATCTTCTAAACTTTTTAGCTCCATTAATAAAAACAATTTCTTCTTTTCTCTCCCACAGGAACTTTTTTGTCCAAATTGGAAGCGCAAAGTCCGCCACCAAGAACATCAAAACAGGAGTTGCTCAGGGATCAAAACTAGGGCCATTCCTCTTCAATATCATGACTTCGGACCAACCTACCCTAAGGGACTGCGAAAACCTGCTTTACGCCGATGACTCTCTGACATATAGCACATCTATATCACCAACTATAGCTGCCCGGAGAGGGGAAACTCACATCCACAAACTATATTCCTATTATGGTAAGTGGGGTATACGGATCAACTCAGCTAAGTCAGAGCTCGTCTGCTTCAGAAGGCCCGGAGTCCAAAGAGGTGGTTGTACTGCTGGTAGCTGCAGAGCCACATCCATTAATCTGCCCGATGGAACCAGACTGGCTGCCCAAAGAAACACGAAGTATTTTGGCATCAATTTTAACGAGTTGCTTTGATTCAACCCGCACTCACGCACTGTATTGAAGATGGCCAACTTCGTCTTCCACCGAGTGTACCCTTTACTGAAGAGAAGGACATGACAAAGTCAGCCCACAAAACTACGGACAAGCAGCTGCTGAGTCCAGTTTGGTTTACCATCTCGAAGACCGCGATGAAGCAGCTCTTAATTTTCGAAAGGAAAATTCTGAGAGTCTGCACCAGACTCACTTTCAACCAACAGCGCCAGAGATATTACAGTAACCAGCATCTGTACGAGACAGCCAAAATGACGCCCTTGAACTAAGACGTCTTACGACAGTATTGAAAAGAGCTGCAAATATCAGAAACCACCCTAGTCCCCTGTTGAGAAGGATGACCACTGAGGACCGACGCCCTGAGCCAAGATACCTAAGCGTGATGAACACTTTGGACGAAGAAGTAATGCCAGCCAATGACGAAGCCACCAACTTCTACGCTGACCCTGGGTCAGCTTACTTCCGTGGCTAGTTCCATCCCCCACAACCTCCCCATGTGGAGGGACACCGTTTTTAAGTAGGGTATAGGCACATTTAAAGAAAAGGGAAAACGACAACTAATTATTTTTAAAGGCGGAGCGATAAACGAACACGTCTGCACTTGAGGAAAGTCGAAGAACGAAATATTATATAGCTATTATTTAATTATAGACAATGTATTTGGTTAGGCCCCCTATCTCCTATGTGCCAACATTCCTACAATATTATCATTTTCTTAATTTTTAAATTATCTAGTATAGGCAGACGGGCAGACGGCAAAGCCATGCTTAAAAGATTTTATGTAATGTAAATTGTATTTTCTAACAATTAAAGTGAGCAATAAAATCCTAATCTAATCTAATCTAATCTAATCTTATCTAGTATATGTATCAATTGTATATATACATCGTTCAATAAATACATATAATGTGATGGGGTGTCTAACGGTGACAAAGAAGGTGAACTCACTTTTATAAGCGGTCATAGATTTTTGTGCAATATCGGGAGAATGGTACAGCTCAATCTTAGATTTTGAGGTTTGCGCTGCTAACTTCTCAGCCCACATGCCAATATGTGTTAAAGCGCATTTCGAAGAGAAAATGCAGCAGAGGAGCTCAGATAATTTCCTGAGACTAAAATGGATTGAGAACAAAGTTCTTCGTTACAGAATACTCTTGAACCACTACTATAATCTTCTCCCACCTCAATCGCTGAACGCTGTTGAACAAATTGAAGAAAGCATCAAAAGGATAATCTTTTCATCCGCTCCACAATCTACCACCAATCACACGTTTCAACCAAAAAACAGATGGTACGATAGAGATTGTAGCAATGCTCGCAAGCTCTCAAATACTTGCATTTGTTCAGATCGTCTAATACTACTGCTCACATAAACATGTACTTACGCACCAACAAAGAGTTCAAGCAACTGTGCTTACAGAAAAAAATGCTTCATCTCAAAAGCCTAGCATCAAGAAAACAGCTTTGTAAAAATTTGAGAGATTTCTGGAATAGTGTTCGGGACTTGGGAGGACGTCATCAAAGTGCTAAAATTGTGAAGCTGATACATTAGCAGCACATTTCAAAACTCTTTTAACAGCGGAAGAGAATTCTAACACCTTTTGTTATGCACTTCAAGACGTGAGAGTGTCTGAACTAGACTCCTCTATATCTTTGAGCGAATTGCAAACATGTTTACGGCTTATGAAGAACAACAAAGCTCCAGGTAGTGATGGAATCCCAGTTGAGTTTTTTAAAAACTCAACTTTGCAACTTCAAAGTTACATCGTGGATTTCTTTAATTTAATGTACGACAATGCGTGTATTCCAGCTGGTTTCACTAAAGCCCTAATATTTCCAATTTTTAAAAAAGGAGAAGCAAGTCGTGCCGAAAACTATAGAGGAATATCTTTGCTAAACTCTCTAAGAAAGATTTTTGCTACGATTTTGTTTAGAAGGATTTCCAATTGGATAGAAGAAAACAATCTTCTTAGCATTTTTCAGGCTGGTTTTCGTTCTGGCTACTCAACCATAGATCATATTTTCGCGATGACTAGTATAGCTAGAAAATATATTGAAAAAAACAAAAAACTCTATGCATGTTTTGTAGACTTTAATGCAGCATTTGATACTGTCAACAGGCAATCTCTCACATATAAACTTGAAATGCTTGGAGTGTCAAGAAAATTTTTATTAATGTACTTCAAATTTTTGGCGTCAACAACAGCAACCGTTTGGGATGGATTCAAGCTGTCAGAATGGTTTGATACGTCTGCTGGTGTCCCACAGGGATGCATTTTGAGACCTATTCTATTCGCTTTGTTCATCGATGGTATATGTGATGTTCTTCCTGGTGGTGTAACTTTTGCCGAAAGTGTCATAAAAGTTCTACTTTACGCTGACGACTTAGTGCTATTAGCTGAAAATCCTCATGCTCTTCAATTACAAATTAATAAATTGCAATCATACAGCGCAACTTGGGATCTTCACATCAATGTGCAGAAAACAAAAGTTATGATCTTCGAAAGCCGACAGAGAAGAAGACTACGTGAGTAAACTTGGCGACTTAATAACCAGCAAATAGATGTAGTAAGTGAGTTCAAGTACTTAGGTGTTTTTTTGACATCCAACTTAAACTTTGGCAAACACGCTAAAGAAAAAAGCAGGGAAGCTAAGTTGGCGCTCAATCTGATGTGGCCGAAATTCTTCGCAAATCAAAATATTGATCTTTCTTCAAAATACCAAGTGTTTAAAGCCACGGTTAACACCTGCTTGTGTTATGGAGTGCAGGTTTTCGGAGTCAACCCGTTAGAAGAATTCGAAGCTGTTCAAAGATTTTTCTTTAAGCGACTATTTCGATTACCAAGCGCAACACCGACCTATGCTATACATGTGGAGTCTGGTTTACCACCCATTTGCATCCAAAACCTCAAAATTCACTCAGACTACTTAACTAGAGTGATGAAGAGAAGTAGCTCCAGTCTCCATAATAGAATCATGAACAGATTATTGCTAACAAACGCTTCCCCGTTCAGAGAATGGCACCAGCTAGCGTTATCTCATGATCTAGCCTTATCTCTGACAGAGAACAACGTTTGTGATTGGCCAGATATATTTGCCAGGATCATATCTAGAATAGATGACAAATTACATAATCAATGTTTAACAAGAGCTTCAACAATTCCCATGGGAACGGGATTGGGAATGCAAGCTACGAAACTACTGGACAGATGCTACATTATCCCTCAGTAACATAGACTATATTTCATCCAAATATACCATATATACAGAAACGGGAGCTAGAACGGGAACCTTAAAACCGCATGACCGATTTCAAAAATGTTTTCAACTTTAAGATGATACATTATCAATATCCCACATTTACATAAATTATTTCATCCTCATACCCGGGCAACGCCAGAAGGCTCAGCAATATATTTTTTTTATCCAGGAACAGGATTGGAATCGGAAACCTAGATACTACTGGAAAGATTTCACAAAATCTTTCAGAATTGGGATGATACATTATCCTTCAGTAACTAAGATTATCGTTCGTCCCTATATTTCTACGGGAACGAAAACATGAACCTCAAAACTTCTCGACCGATTTCAAAAATTCTTTCGAATTAAGGATCATACGCGAACGTGATTGGGAAAGCAACCTTATATAACTATTGTACCTATTTCGAAGGACAAGGAGACGACCCCGTCTAAAACATTTTTATCACGCCACAGACATAAAATATAAACGGAATGCTTACAATCAGAAGAGGAAAAGTAAGCAGTAAAAAAAAACCGACATTGGGCATTGACTATCGTTTCATTGACTCAAATAAAAATAGAGCAGCGTGCAACAGAGACGACATCAATGCAATGCGTTAGCTTTCGTTATAAACAAAACACTGTTCTATAAAAAAAAAAAAAAAAAAAAAAAAAAAAAAAAAAAAAAAAAAAAAAAAAAAAAGGCTGACTTATCGTGTCAGACTAAGCATGCATAGTCCAAATATCAGCAAGTTAATGAGTCAGCGGAGGTCTTCGCTCAACACCCTGGGCTGCTTAAAACATACTCATATACCCCTTATCCCTCGACATTCACGGCGTTTTTGAGGTCTGTATTTTTAAGGTTCCCATCCTTCTGTTCCCGTGGGAATATGCGGATAAAATATAGTACATGTTATATAGTACATGTTCCCTCCGAAATGTTTCATCTAAAATTCAAAAGAACCTTAAAGTTATTAGACCGATTTCAAAAATTCTTTCAACTCTAGGATGTTACAATATCTCTCAGTGACATAGATTAACATTTCATTCACATATTTCCATGGGAACGGAAGATCCCACAGGAACAAAGTTGGGAACGGAAACTTAGGAGCTACTAGACAGATTTCTAGAATTCTTTCAGATCTGGGATGCCACATAATCCCTCAGTAACTTAGCATAGACTTCATCCCTATAGTCCCGCGGGAACAGAAACAAGAACGAGAACGGGAATTTTAAAGTTACTTGACCGATTTCAAAAATTCTTTCAACTCTAGGATGTAACATTATTTCTCAGTTACATAGACTTAAAATTTATTCACATATTTCCATGGGAACGGAAAATTCTCACAGATACGGGGTTGGGAACGGAAACTTAGAGACTACTTGACTGATTTTAAAAATTCTTTCAGCACTGGGATGCCACATAATTCCTCAGTAACTAAGCAAAGATTTCATCCCTATAACCCCATAGGAACAAAACAGGAACGAGAACGGGAACCTTAAAACTACAGACCCGAGCAACGCCGGGCGGCTCAGCTAGTAGATATATAGATTAAGTATTCATTACACATATCGAGTTTTCATTGTTCTTAAAATGTATTATGCTATTCGGGGCGGAGACAAATCCAACGAATCAATAACCATGAATATTGGTTTAGCAGATCTCGAGTTATAAGTGTTGTAACAAACCCGTCTTTGTTTTATATATTAAGATAGGAAAGATTTATTGTTTGTGTGTATTCGATAGGCTCCAAAACTACTGAGTCGATTTGAGCAATAATTATGGAGCAAAGAGCGTCAAGAGTCTGAGAAATCATAAAGACTGTATTTTATATCCATATTCCAAACGAAAAAATTACAGGAACGGGAACATAATCGGGACTCCGGGACATTAGAAAATACTAGACCGATCGCACAAATTTTCTTCCACCGTTAAAGTGTTTCATTTACCCCGAGTAGCATGGACTATATTTCATTCCTATGTTCTCCCAAGAACAATAACAGAGAAATTAGAAAATACTCGACCGTTTTCAAAAATTTATTCACCCTTGGATTGATTTTATTATCCCCGAATAGAATCGACTTTATTTCATTCTCGAATTCCGACGGGAACGCGGACCTTACTAGGAACTAAGAAAATATTGTAGCAGTTTCAAAAGTTTTTCCACCGTTAGAGTGCTACAATATTACGGGGTAGCGGTAGAGTTATGGGCAATATTCCATTAGCATATTCCCACGGGAATGAACGGGAAGTCGAAGAACCACTGAATCGATTTTAAATCATTTTAGCATTACAATACGGTGTTATCCCCGAAAAACGTGACTTTAATTCATCCCAATTTTCCCACGGAACCTAAAACGTAAAATGGAACATTAAAACTGCTTAACAGATTTCCAGAAATCTTTCAAAGTGAGAATGCTTGAATTTTCTTCAATAACATAAAATACATTTCTTCTAAACATTGTTGAATCGATGCTATACACAAGATCATCGTAGGACCCGAGCTACGCACGCCGCGCCCGCCGGGTTAGCTAGGCAGAGATATATTCAAAAAGGAACTAATGTGGATCCGTATTTTAACTGAGACTCTTCAAGTTCAACCGTCTTTCGTCAACGAGTGGACCCGTTTATACATTGATTTTCTTTATCTTAACTTGCTTTCTTCTGGGTGTCACTATAATCAATTGATAGGAGATATTTAAATTTAAACTTTGATCCAAAACTAAATGTTCAATGCATGTATTTTTACAAACATTATATCCAAAATCTTCAACGGTCCTGCCTAAATTTTCTGATATCGTTTGTGTGTAATAACCTTTACAGGAAAAATAGCACATAGTTTTTAGTTAATTTTTCTCGGTTCCTTCTCTTGCTTTTGAAAGGTCTAATGCCACACATGGCTCGTCAGCAAACTATGACAAAAAAGGGTTTAAAGACTTTTTTTGTATAATTAACGCGCACATTAAGGGGTTATGACTACCCTTACAATGTTATAGAACACAGTGCGAGCATTTAAGAAAATAGGAGAGGATTTGAAAGAAGACAATGATGTACGTTCCTTTTGAATTTTTGTGAATCGTAATGTAGCGGAAAAACAGAGCCAGGTAGAGCATTCCACATTCGGGTGGTGCGACTAAAATATGAATCTCTATACCTGACTGTACGTGAAGTCGGGCTCAAGGTGAAACTGATGAGCATTCCTAGCGAGGCGTGTGTTGCGGCTAAATTGTTTCAGGGGAGGAATGCAACTGGCTACTTCTCTAGAGCAGTGTTTGTGAAAAAAGCGATAAAAGAGAGACAGACAGGTAACGTTTCGACGATGTTAAAGAGAATCAATCGATTCTACGATTGAACTATCACCTATCAATTTATTTATTTATTTATTTATTTATTTCGTCAATCAGAGAACATATTCACTTGAAGACTACTTAAGAATTAGACTAACAATAGTGTTAATAAAATAAGAATATGAATATTAATTAAACTTCAAATTAATTAAATGGTGGCATGTTTAATACATTAAATACATACTGTCTAAAAGAATCTCTACTACAGTTGTCGAAGAAATCTAAACTACTGCAAACTGAGTTGGCTACTCTGATGCAACGAGTAATTGATTCATTTCGAGCATAATTCGTTCGATGAATTTGCTCATGAAACACATAGTTATTACGAGAAGTTCTACTCGGGACGCGTAGGTTAATTAACAAAAGTAAAGGAGAGCATTTTATGTGGTATGCTAGTAAATCTCTAACAAGCATTATCCCAAAATAAGTACGTCGATTTTCTAGACTTTGCATGCCAAATAACAAACACCTGGTTTTGTATGAGGGAGTATCGATTCTCCAATTTAGTTTGTAGAACGTATATCTAGTGAATTTTCTTTGAATTTTTTCGATTCTCACAATCGAGTTTTTGTAGCAAGGGTTCCAAACCGTACAGCAATACTCCAGTCCAGATCGAACCAGAGAGTTAAAGAGAGATTTGAGTGAGTATGAATCGGTGAATTCTTTAGTATTTCTGATAATAAACCCTAGCATTTGGTTAGATTTATTTATTATATAATTAAAATGAGGTAAAAATGAAAGCTTAGTATCTAATATTACCCCCAAATCTTTTTTTTGAGTAACACATTCCAGGTCAGAATTATTAATCTGGTATTTAAACTGAACAGGTATAGTTTTACGGAAACAGGACATAACTTGGCATTTTGAAACATTCAAATGAAGATCATTTATACGACACCATTCAGCCAGTTTTCCTAAGTCATCGTTGAGCAAAACACAATCTTCAACACTCCTAATAGTGCGGTATAGCTTAAGGTCGTCAGCAAAAAGAAGACAAAGAGAATTGCTGAATATTTTGGGAATATCATTAATGAAGATTAGAAAAAGTAATGGACCCAAGTGGCTTCCTTGAGGGACTCCAGAGTGAACTAGGACTTGGTGTGAAAAACGGTTATTGATTTTAACTCTCTGAACTCTGGAGCTTAAATACGATTGCAGCCAATCAAGAAATCTTGAATGAAACCCAAATTGCTTCAGTTTATTAACTAGAACCTGATGATTAACACGGTCAAAGGCTTTAGCAAAATCCGTAAATATAATATCAGTCTGGGAATTGCTTTCAAAATTTTTTACTATGTAATTCGTCACCAAGGAGAGATTAGTCGTAGTAGATCTACCAGACATAAAACCATGTTGATGTTCTGAAATCTCTTCCTTTAATTTAAAGGATAGTTTATCACACACAATTTTTTCGAACAGCTTAGGTAACGCGGAGATTTTACATATAGGTCTATAGTTTGTAACTTCTTGTTTTGAACCAGATTTATGCACGGGAATTATAAAAGACAATTTCCAAGAATCCAGGAAGACACCACTAGATAAAGACAGGTTAAACAGATCCGTCAAAGGTTTAGCTAAAGAATTAGCACATTTTGAAAGCAAAATTGGTGGAATACCATCAGGTCCCTCTTTTTTGGTTGGGTCCAAGCCAAGCAAAGCAGCTTTGATTTCATATATCTCAAGCTTCATGGATCCTACGCTAGCTGAAACTGAAATATAAGGTGGTTCTAGGTTAGTAGAAGAGTTGGTTGAATAGACGGATTGAAAAAAATTTGCGAAAAGATTACAGATCTCATCAACATCACTAGTAACCGTACTTAAGTATTTCATACAACTAGGATAGCCATTAGATTTACGTTTGGAGTTGATAAAGCTCCAAAAACATTTACTATTACTCTTAATATTATGCTGTAAGGAGAACATATAAGATTTGTACAAAAACTTATTAAGAGTGCCGAACTCATATTCAAGTTTTAAGTAATTCAAACGAAGTTGAAAATTCTCAAGATTTTTTTTATATAATTTAAATGATTTATTTTTTTTGTTTTTTAGATTCGATAGTCTCTTATTAAACCATGCTGGGTTGGAATTTGATAAAGACTTTTTATGCGGAACAAATCTACGTACAGCCTCATTGATAATAGCCATAAAAGAATCACTAGCCTTACTCAAACTGACTTCACTAATAAGTGTAAAAAAATTCATTCATTGCATCAAAGTTCGCATTATTGTAGTTTGGTATCAGAGTATTATCACAGTTCTCAATTTTTGAATAACTATAAAAACTAATAAGCCCTTCAAGTGCAATGTGATGTAGTTTATTATCGACAAAAGGGATATCAGACTTTTCAACATAAACATTGAATTCCTTGTCAACAAAAACAAGATCAAGAATACGGTTAAGACCATTGGGAATCGAATTTAATTGAATTAAGTCAAATTGGCTAAAAAAGTCAACCAAGTTTTCTTCAATTTCAGAGGTTATATTGTAAGGAATTAAGCATTTATCGTCTAAGTCCAATATCCATTGAATATCACCCTGATTAAAGTCCCCAATGCAAATAACATGCTGAGAACTGCTTAGATTTTCTAAAACACTTTTACAATTTTCGAAATAAATGTTATAATAATCAAGAGAGCTTCTGGGCGGAATATAATTAAGTATAATAAAAACTTCACAGTCACTATTTAAAGATATACAAACAATCAATTGATCAATATCACATAAAGATGAAGAAATTTCAGAATTAGATTTCAACTCAATCTCCCTACAATTTAAAGACGATCGAATAGCAATTAGAATGCCTCCTCCTCTATCTTTACCTGTCAAAATCTTAGATCTATCCTTCCTAAAAACAGTATAATTAGAATTAAATATTTCTGATGTTAGATGGCTTTCAGTCAACCATGTTTCAGTTAGTAAAATTATATCATATGAACAAGATGAAAAAGTTAGATATAAAGAGTCTAATTTAGTTCTCATGCCACCTACATTCTGGTAATAATAAGAAAAATTAACTGAAGACGCAGGAGCCAAGGTTGAAAGAGCTGCGCCAATTGTCGCTGGGGATATTAGTGAGCCCACATTACAAGACGTAGGTCCTTCTTTTCTTTCCTCGAAAAAATTCATGGACAACAGTGTGCAACGGCCAAAGTGTTGCGTTGCATATTAAAGAAAATAGTTCATAGTCCCTTCCAACTTTAATTTCAAAAGAGGAATATTCCTTTTCTGGAGCCACATTGAATTTTCTTACCATAAGCTTGGATCCATCGACTGAGGGCAGTTTTTTTATAATATAGTTACGAACCGAATCTTCAGAAGTTGATGGAGAAAGACGTGAAACAAATATACTTTTAATTGGCGGTAAAGCTATAAGTTCATCAGTGTTGGGTGGATTAAGCATTGAATTTTCAGCAGATGAGACAGCTTCTGGGTTAGAGCTGTTGAGGTTGAGCAGATGTTGATGAGATGTTGAGGCTTCCAGTGTCTTACTGGTGATAATTCCACTCGATAAGCGTGATGGAGAGGAACTACTACTAATTTTAGTTGAAGTTACCGAGCTCCCAATCGCTCCAGAACGTAGTACCCTAGTTACAGGCAATGTAGGATGTTGATGTTTAGGTTGGTGTTGATGCTTTTTTGAATGTATTAGTTGCAGCTGTTGATGTTGATTGTGTTGATGTTGTTTGTACTGATCGTGTTGTAGTTGCTCTTGAAGATGCTGTTGTTGTAATTGTTGTTGTTGCTGCTGTTGCTGCGAATGATTCTGCTGCTGCTGTTGTTGTTGTTGTTGTTGTTGTAGTTGTTGTTGTTGTTGCTGATGTTGTTGCGAATGATCCTGCTGCTGTTGTTGTTGTTGTTGTTGTTGTTGTTGTTGCTGCGAATGATCCTGCTGCGGTTGTTGTTGTTGTTGTTGTTGTTGTAGTTGTTGTAGTTGTTGCTGATGTTGTTGCGAATGATCCTGCTGCTGCTGTTGTTGTTGTTGTTGTTGTTGCTGCGAATGATCCTGCTGTTGTTGTTGTTGTTGTTGTTGTTGTTGTTGGTGTTGTTGGTGTTTTTGTTGTTGTTGCTGCGAATGATCCTGTTGTTGTTGTTGTTGTTGTTGTTGTTGTTGTTGTTGTTGTTGTTGTAATTTTAGTTGTTGCTGTTCTTTTAGCTGCTGTAGTTGCTGATTTAGGTGATTAGATGAGGGCTTAGGTGAAGGGGTCAGCTGAATTAAAGGTGGTTGTAACGACAGATACGGGCTTAAGCCATCAGGTTCTACGATGTTAAAAGAATTTAACAAGAGTTCATTGTTAGAGATATCAAAGTCGAAGACATCTTTTAGTTCCGCAAATATAGAATTAGCACGTTCAAAGAGCTTTTTCAATTTCACTATTTTCCAATGAATCCTGTCTTTAGAAATATTTTCATGAATCGTGCAATAATATTGTAGTCCACGAACAGAAATAAATTTATCTGCATCCTTTCCTTTAATCCCAATGCATTTTGCATGAACTTGCTGCAGACATACAGCACAAGATACCATGATTTCATTAGAGAATTTTTTGCAGATTAAACAATTTAGTTCACTCATTATCACTCTATATATCTAGGTAAGGGCGTTATAGGTGAGCGACACAAAAAAGATATGGGCGTTTAAGGTGAGCGACACAAAAAAGATATGGGCGTTTAAGGTGAGCGACACAAAAAAGATAAGGGCGTTTAAAGTGAGCGACACAAAAAATTTTATTTTTAGTTTTTAGAGAAAAGTTTGTTGGCAGCCCTATGATTTGGACCACAATAATAGTCAAAAGTGGAAAATTAAGTAAAATCTAAATAACTTTTGAAATACTATTCACACAATTATTTATGACCACTTGTTATGAAGCACAAATCAAATCACTCAATATTCAAGTATTTAAAAGCGAATGAATTAAATTATATCAAAAGTAATGAAAGTAAAAAATACGGTGTAACGACACTGTTATTTTTGGTAATGAGTTTCAACTCAGAACAATATTTTTTGTAGTACTATAATTAGCACACAAGCACTGAATCTAACGTTACTATTGTAAATTAAAGGTGCACAACTGTTTAAATATAATTGTAAGAAACTTTTATATCAGACTTAACGAATGCTATAAAAGAAAATCGATAAATGATCGAGAGCACGAATTCAAGACTTGATGCAACGACAGGGTTACCACCACGAATGAATTTAAATGCTCTATTTTGTACCCAGAGATGTTTGAGGAGCACCTGGCCAGATATGGGAGTAGTTATACTCCAGTTTTGGGCGAATGAAGGCCTTATAAATTGTAGCCAGATCAGAAGGGGTGATGAACTTCCTGCATCGTCTCAAGAAGCGTAAGCATTTAGCAGCGTTTTTGGCGTCTTCAAATATGTGGTCATTCCAACGAAGATCATCGTTTACACACATATACCAAGAACTGACAGCTTTTCGATTTCTTGGATGCAGGTCCCATTCAAGGATAATGGCAAGTGGATGGGGGAATGTTCAGCTTAAACGACAAGAGACAGCTTTGAGTTTTCGAAGCATTGAATTCTACGCGGCTTTTATAACCCCGTGTAACAATGCTGTCAAGGTCAGAATTCAATGAGCTTTTCATAAGCAACGGTTCCAGTTCCACAACCGAAGAGCAGGGACGTGAATTAATGAGAATGCAGTCCTCTGTTATGAATTGTATTTCTGATTAAATACATGTGATGCATTGTTTTATAAAGGATATACATTATACAGTTATAATTAAAAATGCGCGAATTTTTTACTTTTACTTTATCTTAAGCTCAAAAGCTAAAGATTTGAAAACAAAACTGAAAAAATATTTAAAAAAAAAATTCCCGGCGAATGTTTTGTAAAAGCATTTTAACTTATATCTTTAAATTAAACTAATTGAAAGCATATCTCTTCGTATATTCCATAACTTCAAACAAAAGACGAAAAATGGTTAAATATTCAGTGTATATTGTAAGTATTTTCATAAGTACTTAATTTTATTATTATTAAACAAGAAAGGCATGTATATAACAAACATCAACATAATAGCATTCCAATGAAAATAAACGCTAAGTCAAAACAAATTTACAACAATTAAAAAAAGATTCTATACTTTTTAAAATTAACAAAAAATGTGGGTGGTATTCGTCACAATTTGTCTGCAAATTGGAAAGAGAATTGGATTATTGTTTTTAATATTTATAAAAGTGGACATCAAAAGAATGAGAATGCAGTCCTCTGTTATGAATTGTATTTCTGATTAAATACATGTGATGCATTGTTTTATAAAGGATATACAGTTATTATTAAAAATGCGCGCGAATTTTTTACTTTTACTTTATCTTAAGCTTAAAACCTAAAGATTTGAAAACAAAACTGAAAAAATATTTAAAAAAAATTCTCGGCGAATGTTTTGTAAAAGCATTTTAATTTATATCTTTAAATTAAACTAATTGAAAGCATATCTCTTTGTATCAATGATACTTAAAAATATTCTGTATGCATGCACTTACATTTTTAATTATAACTGTATCTTCCTTTATAAAACAATGCATCACGTGATCAAGCAAAATTATGATAAGAAGTTATTAAAGGAAAAATGTTTTGTTCAAATATAAAATAGGGAAGTAAGCTTACATGATTGTCTTGCGAAAAATGAAAGTGCCGTCCAAAAGAATAATTTTTACACAATTGAGAAGAAGAATGTTTATGAGCGCAACATGTAAAAAGTTAGATGTTGATAACAATCCTAACGGCATAAACAAACAATAAATTGAACAGTTGGCCTTATGTCCCAAAAAAAAGTTGGCCTTATGACGCTATGGGAAAGTGACATGAGGCCAACTCCTAAAATTTGGCTTTATGTCGCTTTCGCAAAGTGACATAAGGCCAAACATTCAAATTTGGCCTTATGTCACTTGGCTTTAAGTCACGGCACCTATTAAGAGTTCTCCTTTCAAAATGCATGTTTTTACACCTCCTCGAAGGTATAAATGGAATTGTTTCGAGAAAAAAAATTGTTACTTTTTTTGAACCAGTCTACTAAGCATACAATCATAATGTAAGAGAAAATTCAAAGCGGTATTGTTGTAAACTGAAATATGTAGTTCAGAAATTTCTCAACTTTTATTTTCAAGCCATAGTTTCCAACGTACCTACATGATAGTTTTTGCCTCTCGAAATATCCACTTGTTCATATGACTTACTTTAAAGAACAACATGTATGATATAAAATTGAAAAAGTGTTAAGGAGTCCCAAATTACTATCACAATAAAATAGTCAAAAAGTCAAACAAAAAATTGTTCCATGCTAAAAGGAGTAACGAACAAACTCTGCACTTCAGTATTATATACGTACATATAAATCATCAATAGGTAGAATTTGCTTTCTGATGCATAACGGAGGGTGAATTCCGGAAGTAACACCAGTTTTTTTTTTTTTGTCAGCACGCAAATTCTCATGAAAACTTATGTAATTTCAAGTATTGTACAATGTACATACATATTACTAAACTAATGTCCCTCTTCAGTAAGAGTCGCCAAGTGGTATGAAAAGCTGAGGAAATAAGCAGTTATGCCCTGGTTGGTGCGTGCATAATAATTTGAAGCGTTGCTGCACACAGCAATGACCCTAACGTTTCTATTACCCATACCCTCTGTATCTCCCAGACCACTTGCGGTCATTGAAAGTAGTGTTAAATCAATTTTTTTTTATGTTTTATGAGAACATCCGGTCATAATTGGAAGATGGGAATACTGAAATTTCTAAACCAAAAGACTCTAAGAAGACTTTAAAGATAATATTAGCTTGTGAGTAATTGGTAATTGCTGCTTCCACTTCTTTATTTGCGCTTGAAAAAAAAAAGATTAAATTAATTTACATTTGGTTTGGAAGCCGTTTTTCTGTGTATTTTAGAGTGATACAATTTATTTAACTGTTGCAAGATGTAGGTAAAAGTTATAAAAATTTATCTCACAAAAAAAAGCTTTTTAATGCTCCCTTTCTTAAATTTTTCAATACCTGCACTCTAGGCGAAATCAATGTAGAGCATGTTCAGTTTAACCTTCTCCGAAAGCTTAGAGAGAAAAATGTAACTGTTTCCTTCAAAAAGATTTATGAATATAAATTTTTCCGACGTCTAAAGTTGTGTAGTAAAATTTGTCTTGGCATACCTACTAGGGATAGATATCATTATAAGTTCTTCCATAAAAAAGGGGGACATTTATTTATTATTTAATATGTAGTCCCAAGTCTACATAATTTTCTATTTATCAATTTAATACGAATGCCTTAAAGCTATTAAAAATGGGCACGACCAGCGCTTCCACTTAGCAAACGGTTGAACGCAGTATACATGTGAAAAAAGCGCAGTACCTAGATTCAACAAGAGCGCAGTAGATTCTACATATATATAACAAATAATATAAAAATGAAGTTCAATTTTGTTTAAAAAAAAAGTTTATAAGGAACTCAACAAAAAAAAAAAAACAAAATAGAAGTTCAATCAACTTAATTAACAAAAAACACATGTTAACATGAACAATAATTAATTTCTCATAAATATTCGACTAAAAAATGACTTGATAAACGAACTCAACAGTAACAAAAAAAAAAAAAAACAGATTCTATGAATTAAATAATCAAAAATCACAATTCGATAATATATTGATATTGGCACCTTCATGTTAAATAATTAATTTCTTACGTTTTTGCCATCCAATAATTTAAATTTATTGAAAAAATCAATAATTCCTGGTGAATCTGAGGGAGACCAACAATCTTTTTTGGGATCTGTAAGCTCTATGGCTAAAATAATATTTTTATTTGTACTGTAGAGAGTTTGTGTTATCAGTTTTCACCAAATTAACTAATTTTCATTCTGCAGCTACTGTTGGGTGGGGTAATGTGCATAATAAAAGCATAGTTCAGCTAATACTAGCTCACCTAGGGCGTTTTTAATTTTACTCGCTCTTCAAAAACAAAATTCTGTATTGTTTATTTATTTTATTTATTTATTTGTTATCAATACAATATTAAAATACATTATTAATAAATATTGTACAAGAGCACTAGCAGCGTAGACTACCGGCTCTTCAAAATTTTGTAATATGAGACGGATCATTGTATTTATTCATAATATCTCTATTGCGAACATAGTTCTTTGTGAAAATTTAGCAAATTATTTTTAATTTCCATTATATCTTCCTCAAGAATATCATTTGAATTTAAATAATAAATGAGTGCCAAAGTACATGTCTGAAAGTGACAAATACAGAGCAGAATCTTCAAAATTTACATTTGCGCTTACTACTATCAAGCTTTATAAAATTTTTAAGTATTGCAAGGTACAAATCTAGCATTTCTTGATAAAACAAACGAATTTAAGTTGATTCGCTCTGAAAAAGCTTATTGCTCTGGTTTACTAAATTTAGCACATATGAAAAAAAAAAAAAGATACAGCTTATGTATCGGGTTCATAAAAAAATTGGCAATTTCCGTTATTGAACTTTCATTTTCGAAAGATTGCAAATTGAAATAATATTGTAACGGTTGCCACTGTTCCAAAAGCCTATTGATAACCTATTGATTTCCATAGAAAGCCAACGTGTGGATAATAAAGGCAAAATACTATTGCTTCTCACATTAAAAAATTCTTGAAACTGTTAATTGAAAATTCTGTAAAGACGAGCAGATTCGTATTGCTGCGCAGTAGATTTTCATTTTGGCCTGAAAGCAGTTGATCTACTGCTAAAGGAGTAAAGTGGTAGCGTTGGGCACGACTAGGTCGCACGAACATGCGGTGGTCTGTTAAGAAGGAGGAGTAGGAGGTTTCACGCGCTTCATAATTTATTTCGTGGTACAGAGCTGCCAACTGCATAGTTATTTTTCAAATTGAATAAAATCGCAAATACATATCAATACTGAAAATTTAATGAAAATTGTTAGACCGTTAATGAAAAGTACATTTTGGTCATTATCATTATGAATCATTAATTCGTAAAATTTCAAAATTTCAAAATTTTCAAATATTAATTCACAATCTTTTTTAAATCACCTAGGACTTTTTTAATGTGGTACCCGTGGTGTGATGGTTAGTATTTCCATCTGCTAACACAAAGGTTCGAGTTTCGAATCCCAGCAGAGGCAAAAAAGTTTTTCCACGGGTATCACGTTTCGCGAGGAATTGGCAAGTCCTCCGTTAGTAAATTCATTGCCATGAAAAGCGCTTTCTCAATAAGCCGTTCGGAAGCGGCAGAAAATTGTAGGTCCCCTCCATTCCCTCACAAGGCTTGGTTGTGAGAAATACGCTAGGCCCAAGGGCTCCTCGCTCTGTTGCGCCACCCTATTTTTTTTTTTTTTAGGACTTTTTTAATATATCATTTCTTCAGAATCGTGTAAGATATTAACGAGAAAATCGAATGGAAGCAGTCCCCAAACCTAGATCCATTTTTGTATCTCGGCTGAAACCTGAGCTCATACCGAATGATGTTTTGCATTATTTAGTTACAAAGAAACTTATTCCTAGTGAAAACTTTATTAAATGTTTTAAAATAAGTAAAACTGATAGTTTTGTTTCGTCTTTTAAATTACTTGTCCCACCCTTACTGTTTGACTCTCTTTGTGACAGTTATATTTGGCCAGCTGGTGCTCTTGTCAAAGAATTCTCTAGCTACAACAAAAAAAAATAAAAATTTATTAAAGAGTATTCCAAAAAACTAAAAAGATTTTCCCTCTTCTACCAGAATGTTAGAGGGCTTCGCAGTAAAACTGCAGATTTATATGTGAATTCTCTCGTTTTCTCACATGATGTGTTTGCTTTGACGGAAATTTGGCTTAACCTAAGCCATTTGAATACCGAAATCTTCAGCCAAGAATTTTCCGTAAAGATCGGCATATAAACAAACCAGAAGCTGTTGGAGGTGGTGTTCTTATTGCGGTCAGGAACACGTTTATGTCATCTCGTATACACTTTCCGTTTGATTTGTCTATTGATGTTGTTTGTGTGAATGTTTGTACCTTGTCCAAAAATATTTTCATCATAAATGTTTATATTGTCCCTAAAAGCTTAGCACCAGTTTATGCTGAGCTATCTCTTATTTTGGATTATGTCTTTGAAATATCCGATCTTGAAAGCCAGATTCTATTACTGGGTGACTTTAATTTACCATACATTCAGTGGCTACCCTCTGATGATGGTTCCTTTCAAAAAGCTTCCCTGTCTTCACCACAACAGGAGCTTTCCTGTTTAGACAATATAATTTCTTCTGACTTACGGCAAGTATATCTACTGTATTAGAAACTATCAAAGTCGTATGTTAGATTTAGTCTTTTCTTCGGACGCTATTAAGACTGTTGTAATGCAATCAAATTCTGGTATCACAAGAATAGATGACTTACACCAACCTTTAGATATCTTTATTGAACTTAGCAATATGATTGACGAAAGAAGTAGCCCATATGACTGTTCATATACCTTTGACTTTCGAAAAGCGAACTTCGATTTGCTTTCGGATGAATTAAGCAGGGCTGGTATTGAAAAAATATCAACTCTAGCAAATCTTGACGAAGCAGTCAGCTGTTTCTACTCTATTTTAAAAGATTGCATGAATAAAACAATTCCGCTAAAATTGATTAAGAAAGAAAATTATTGCCAGCCGTGGTTTACCAAAGAACTGAAAGTTCTGCGGAATAAAAGAAACAAGGCCTGGAAAACTTATTTGATCACTCTTTCTCTAACTGACCACCAAGTGTTCATAAGTTTTTTTTAAGACTTCAGAACGCTTTCTCAAAATCTTTACTCCAGCTATGTAACTCAAATGAGTTGCTCTCTTAAAAATGAGCCAAAAAGCTTTTGGTCCTTTTTTAACTACAAAAAGAAATCAGACGGCTATCCAGCAAATAATAGCAATCTTTTGAAGGATACTCCTGACATATGCAATGCCTTTGCAAATCATTTTTGTGGCTATTTTTGTAGTACATCTCTCAAAATTGATGAAAACTATTTTGAGTATTTAACTCACTGTTCTCAAGTAAGTCTTAATTGTATCCCCATTCACAGTGATAGAATTATTCATTACCTTTCTTCTCTAAATGATGACGTTTCATCTGGTCCGGATATGATACCACCTATAGTTTTGAAAAAGTGTTCTTTACATATCCTTAACTCTCGAATACCTTTTCAAGCTTTCCTTAAAGTCCGGAAAATTTCCTAGTTTGTGGAAAAAGTCTTTTATCACCCCTGTTTTCAAGAAGGGTGAAAAAATAGATATAAAAAACTACAGTCCAATTGCAAAGCTTTCATGCATTCCTAAGCTGTTTGAACAAGTAGCCTGCGAAAGTTTATCATTCTTTGCAAGGAATATAATCTGTAATCAGCAACACGGATTTATGCAAAGAAGATCGACAGCTACTAATCTTCTGTCTTTTTACCATAAATGCTCTAATGCACTCGAAAAGGGGTATGAATTAGACTGCATTTACACAGACTTCTCTAAGGCCTTGGACCAACTATCTCATAATATTATATTATATAAGCTACAAGCATTTGGATTTCCACCAGTATTTATTGTTTTTATAAGTTCATATTTAAAAATAGGTCTTATCAAGTCAAATTTCGAAACGTCTTGTCAAATTCTTTCAGTGGTCTTTCTGGTGTGCCACAAGGGAGTCACCTAGGTCCTTTGCTTTTCATTATTGCAATAAATGATGTGTTTTTTTGCTTATCATACAGCGATATTCTAATTTTTGCTGACGACATGAAGATTTTTAAATCTATTGAAAATTCGTCAGATCGCAATTTATTACAAAAAGATATGGACAGTTTTGTTACGTGGTGTTCTAAAAACGGTCTTAGTTTGAACGCTTCCAAGTGTCAAAGTATGACGTTCTCACGCAAAAGGATTCCCTGTATTGCAAATTATTCAATATCTCAGCAGTCATTATCTCAAGTCTCGAATTTCCGTGACGTTGGTGTTATTTTTAGTACTAACCTTGAATTCAATGAACAGATCAAACTCATAACAGGTAAAGCAAATTCAATGCTTGGGTCTATAAAGAGATGGGCAAAAGAATTTAACGACCCCTATGCTACACTTTCCTTATACAACTGTCATGTTCGTCCTTATCTCGAGTGTGTCTCACCTCTATATAAAGTTCATAAATCTCGTATTGAGGCAGTACAACACAGATTCATACGTTTTGCCCTGAAAGGTCTTCCCTGGGAACATCCTTTTAATCTCCCCCTTATGAAAATCGTATTCGTCTTTTAAATCTTCAACCACTCTCACAAAGATGGATCAACAATGATGTAGTATTTTTCCATCAACTTGTAACAGGTTCAATTGGTGCTCCCGAATTGCTCTCTCACATAGGATTCAACTATCGCGGAGGATCTCACGAGCTACGAAATTTGGAGTTTTTGCATTGCTACCACCACAGAACTAACTATGGCATGCATGAGCCATTAGCTCGCATGAGTAGGTTATACAACTCTAACCCTCTTACTTCAGATTTCAATCTTAGTAAAAGTAGTTTAAAATTAAAACTAAAAACCAGTGCTCCACAAGCATGATTTTTGTTTTGTATTTAATTTATATTTAACTAGCGCCCCGCCCCGTCTTCGCACGGGTACAATGCTGATACTAAATACACTACAGAAAAACTGTGAACGTTGTATATAAAAACACAGCGGCCCGCTATGACTTCACACGGTTATAAAATATATAGCCTATGTCACTAACTGAAAAAGTTACTAAGATCGATCCAGTAGTTTTGATTTATTCAATACTGCCCTTGGCCTGCACGCGTTAAATTTGGAGTAAAACAAATCCCCTTTCCCTATACTTGCTAAATAACCCATATTTTTTTTTGTAATATGTAAAAGATAAAAATGGTTACTGTTGATTATCCTTAGGAGATAAACATATATGCTGTCGCGGACTTGTTTATTCATATTTTTACGATATACATTGTTTATTGTATATTATACAATTACGTAGTACATAAATTTGATCTATCTCGTAAGATTTAGCCAGCGTTTGCAATGTAAGCGCAGAAAAGTATGTTTGTTACGACATCACATTACAAATCTTTAAATTTCTCGGCTTTTCTCTATTATAATATGCATGTAATACATGTAATATATAAACCTTCCTATTGAATCACTCTATTCATAAAAAAAAAGCACATCAAAATCCGTTGCGTAGTTTTAAAAATTTAAGCGTACATAGGGACATAAGGGACAGAGAAAGCGACTTTGTTTTATACTATGTAGTGATTTGTATTTAATTTGTATTTAATTTATTAGTTAATTGTAGCTTATTTTACTTGTATTTTTTTTATATGTACTTTCAATAATGTTTTTATAGTTTCATTTTGTTTTATCGATGCAGTAAAAGTTAATTATGTTAAATGTTATGTCCTTGTTCGAATACATTCTTTTGTGCTTGTGTTTTCGTTTTTACTAACCAGTAACACTTGCATTAATGATGAAGACCGTAGATAAGTGCGTACATATGAGCTTGCTCTAAGCTCAGTACCGCTTAAGACTCTAAGATGCAAAAGAAAAAAAAAATCGGTGGATATGGTGGATACCGTTCTAAGACTTTATCCAAAAAAATTTTTACATCATAAGAAAGCTGTTTAAGAAGTAATCCTTCACATAAAATTTTTTCGAACTTTTATGACTGGAACCGTTTTCGAGAAAAACAAGTGTGATCATATCGGTTATATCGCAGGTACAGTTATTTCAAGGCCTAGAGACCCCAACAAAGCCTAACCGCAAATTTTGAAAGAAATTGGTCAAGCGGTTCAGGCTGTAGATCCATATACGGACAGGCAGACAGAATTACAGCGCCCACTTTAATCGTATTCTCTATCTTCTTTATGTCATGTTTTATTGTTTTCTCGAATTTTTTTTTTGCACGATTGCACAACTTGCCTTATAGTACCAATAATCTCAAAGTAAAAACGGCCGCGAATGTGTCGTACGTACTAGCGATTGTGTGCTAAACGACTGTTGCGGTAGGTTTTCCCATATGCAACTAATAGGACTGACGGGTGACAAAATGAATCCGGCGTGTTTTGACGGTATTGTGTTTGTTAAAATTGCTTTGAAATAAGCAACAAACTTCAAACGAACTAGGAATGAGTCGATGAGTCACTAAAACTAGAGATGAGTGAGGTTTTAATTGGTACTTGGAATGTATTTTCATGAATGCTTTAGGGGGTACCTGATTAGGATTGAATCTCATTTCAGATCGAATGAATGTCAGCTTATGCCTTTTTATGATGCTTTTTATAATAGACTAAGCACAAAATAAAAAAACTTTTTGACATTTTCAATCAAAGTGCTTGAATTCATTTGTTTTTCTCCCTCACTCTTTTTAAGTCTTTTACTAGTTCATACTTTACTCGCTACTTGATTTAAAAAACACAACTTAAGTATTTTACCGTCGTTATTTATCAAAGCAAAAACGGGGATGGTTGAAAAACGGGAACAGCTATGCTACTTACAAAAGGTTTTTAAAGTTGAAATGAAATGGGCGTCACTATTGATTTTGAAAGTGTTTTTTTGTACTCGAATACTTTATCAGGTGCTGACGTGAATAAAAAAACAAGACGTCGCGTCGCGTCGGTCGGCGCTTCATTTTTGTTGTTGTCGTCATATTTTGTCATGTTATTGTAGTTACTTCCATATTCTTCAGCCTAGTTCAAATTTGGTATTTGAAATTGTTGCCGTAACAATAACAAAATCGCTTCGATTTGGGAAATCTCTAAATAGCCTATTCCCACTGGGACAAAAATGCAATTCTTAGCAGAAAAGCTGAACCGTTCCCGATAGTTTTTGTTTCACGTCTCTTCACTTTTGTAGTTATTGTTTTCTTTAGAAAAATCAATTTTAATTTAATTTAATTTATTTAATTTATTTATTATCTACAGCTTAATGCTAACAGAATACTTTGCTTAAAGGAGATGGTGCATATTTCTATGGAGCCTGGGCCCAGGGCGTACACCTATGAGACTAGTACCAAATGAAAGCAAACGTTCAGCCCAATCAGTCTGTCAAATATTTTTGAATTCGGTCTTGGTGATTTTGAGATAATTAGACTTGAAGCTGAGCGCCGGAAATGGGGAAAATCTGACATTTCTGCAAATAATTACGTATATCTCAGAAAGTATAGCACGTAGGACAATTATTTAGGTATCATATGAAAGATCATAAAAATATCTTTCATTTCATATAAAATATGTACATTTTTTGAAATGCCTTATATTTCGGAAAGACAGACCTAAAAGATGTTTGAATAGAAACATTTTCGTTGACGTTTGCCAGCCAATATCTCGAAAAAATCAGTGATGTCCTGTATTTTTTTTTGCACCACTTTAATCCTTAGTTGGTAAGCTTTAAACTGATATATAATTACGCTATCATATATAAAGCATACCACGTACATTATACACAATTCCTAAAAAAAATTAAACAAAAAATATGTTCCACAGCAAATGCATTTTTTCATTTAATTTTTCGTTGTACCTACTCTGTTTTTTACAAAACATAAGACCAGAATACATATTAATGCTACTAATGAAAAAAAAAAAAACTAATCTTCGCTTAGATCTATCAAAATGCCATACAAAAACAAAACTGGTGCTATATTTATTGCTTCCTGGGGCCCTACTATGTAACTCGATTCTACTTTCGAATCATTCGAAAGTTATTTTTGATTCTTCTTTTTAGAGCATTTGAGAATGAGAATAGAATCGAGTTTCAGTTCTACCAATTGCTTTCGACGAAAACTTCCGAGTTTCGTACAAGTTTCACATTTTTTCCTTTGTCCTTAAGAATTACGGATGATGAGTTTTGGGCATTCGAACGTTTTTATTGTAGAATCGAGTTACATGGTAGGCCCCCTGGTGTCTTGAGTAACCCAAATACCATAAAATGCTCATGACATGAGCGCAACAACCAACAGTCCTCATTCCAACGAGACAGTTAGAATAGTAAGCTTTTATTGCGTTTGAACTATGTGCTGCGTTTGCTTCGCTATCCAGAATTAACAGATTTATTCCCAACGGAATATTTAGAATTAATTTAAATGAAAATGATCGTCCATCTATAGTCATTTGCGATGGAACATAAGTGTACTTTCAAAAAAGTTCAAACTACGGCTTTCAGAAACAATCATACATCATAAGTATCAAAATCTGGTTAAGCCTTTTGTGATCACATGCTGTGATGGGTATATCCTGAACGTTATAGCACCTTATGCTACAACTGTATCTGATGCTAACATAATGAAACATCCTTTCAGAGACGATGGAACGTTCAGGCAATACTTTAGACAAAATGATGTTTTTATTTTGGACAAAGGATTCAGAGACGCAATCCCACATCTTGAATCTCAACGATATAAGGCTTACATGCCTGAATCTGTTGCTGAAGGTAACATTCAACTTACCACAGAGCAGACTATATGAGTGTGTGACTATGGTCAGATGGTCGTGAACGGACGGTTTAAAAGGGATTTTAAACTATTTCGACAAGATTTTTTCAATCTAGTTGCTGGTCATTTGATGGACGACTTCAAAATTGCAGCTGCACTTCTTAATAACTTTCATCCAACCATTGAAGACAGTGCTATTGCGAACGTTCAGCTAGAACTGGCTTTAAATCGTTTGAATACTCCTAATTATTTAGGTGCCTATATGTAAGAGAAATTAATCGATGGTAATATCCCGAGTTTGAGTAATTTTCCACCACTCACTATTCTAGAACTACGTATGATATCATTGGGGAATTACCAATATAACCAGGCTCGATCCTACTCTGGTCAACATTTTAGAAACCAGGGAACCTCTACAATCGAAGTCTGCGAAGATCGGATGCGCATTGCCTCTACTGCTCATCATAGTCTTATAGGCAACAATAACTTTTATTGCGAGGGCGAGTCAAATCCAGGCATGTAAGTAAAAAGTGTATCTCACTTACATCTTAGTGAATAGCGAAGCAAACGCAGCACATAGTTCGAACGCAATTATAGCTTACTATTGTAACTGTCTCGTTGGAATGAGGATTGTTGGTTGTTGCGCTCATGTCATGATCATTTTATGGTATTTGGGCTACGCAAGACACCAGCAGGGGGTCAGTTCCCGATCTGTGAAGCTGTGAAGTGAAAACATTTATCACAGCTTCACCGAAAATTCGATTCTCGATTAGTGAAAATCCAACCTCAAATGTCAATTTTTTTTTTTTCATATGATAAATTTCTTTTCATTGCCGTATGAGTCGGTGAAAAATTCAATTACGAAAAATGGCCGCAAAACTCAAACGATGAAAAATCCAATTGGAATCCAATTGAAATGAGAGAGAAAATGAGAGAAAACTTTCAGAATTTATCATTCAGAACGTTTTAGTACCTTTTAGGTCCGGAATCGCTTAGAGTGGGTTCGTGAAGTGATAAAATGAAAAAACTGTATGAAAACTGAAATGATATTTTTTTTTCACTTCACAGCTTCACAGATCGGGAATTGACCCCCAGGAAGCAATAAATATAGCACCAGTTTTGTTTTTGGATGGCATTTTGATAGATCTAAGCGAAGATTAGTTTTTTTTTTCATTTGTAGCATTAATATGTATTCTGGGGGTCAATTCCCGATCTGTGAAGCTGTGAAGTGAAAACATTTAGCACAGCTTCACCGAAAATTCGATTCTCGATTAGTGAAAATCCAACCTCAAATGTCAATTTTTTTTTCATATGATAAATTTCTTTTCATTGCCTTATGAGTCGGTGAAAAATTCAATTATGAAAAATGGCCACAAAACTCAAACGATGAAAAATCCAATTGGAATCCAATTGAAATGAGAGAGAAAATGAGAGAAAACTGTCAGAATTTATCATTTAGAACGTTTTAGTACTTTTTAGATCCGGAATCGCTTAGAGTGGCTTCGTGAAGTGATAAAATGAAAAAACTGTATGAAAACTGAAATGATATTTTTTTTTTCACTTCACAGCTTCACAGATCGGGAATTGACCCCCTGGTCTTATGTTTTGTAAAAAACAGAGTAGATACAACGAAAAATTAAATGAAGAAATGCATTTGCTGTGGAACATATTTTTTGTTTAATTTTTTTTAGGAATTGTGTATAATGTACGTGATATGCTTAATATATGATAGCATAATTATATATCAACTTAAAGCTTACCAACTAAGGATTAAAGTGGTGCAAAAAACAATATAGGTCATCACTGATTTTTTCGAGATATTGGCTGGCAAAGGTGAACGAAAATGTTTCTATTCAAACATCTTTTAGTTCTGTCTTTCCGAAATATAAGGCATTTCAAAAAATGTACATATTTTATATGAAATGAAAGATATTTTTATGATCTTTCCTTATGATACCAAAATAATTGTATCTCCTACGTACTATACTTTTCGAGATATACGTAATTATTTGCAGAAATGTCAGATTTTTCCCATTTCCGGCGCTCAGCTTCAAGTCCAATTATCTCAAAATCACCAAGACCGAATTCAAAAATGTTTGGCAGACTAATTGGGCTGAACGTAAGCCGGTTTTGGATTGTTCCATGTCTGAGGCTAACCAAATGCTGCTGTTTTTGCATTTGCTTGTACCAGGAGCGTTTTGGACTGCCTTTTCTTTTTCGTCGCGAATTTGTTGAAACGTTGTACGATATTGCCTTTTGGACGGGGTTCTGCGGATCTCTCCTTTGAACATGACAATACCAACTGAGCCGGTCGTGCTGAATTTTGTCCAAGATGGTACTTTTGACATGAAGGCTTCCACGGATCTTAGTACTTCTAATTCGATCAAGCTCTGTTACTCCTGCTGTCATCCGATGCATCTTCATTTCGGCTGCCGTCAATTTGCTCTCATACTTTTTGTACATTGTCCAACATTGTGAACCGTATGTCAGAGCTGGACGGACAACTGCTGTGTAGAGTCTTCCCTTCAGCTTAGGGGGCATTTTTCGATCACAGAAGATAGCGGAGTTTTCTTGCCACTTCATCCACCCTACGCTTACTCGATGATTGATGTCGTCATCACAAGTTGCTTCACTATTGATCATAGATCCCAGATATTTAAACTTTTCACACTTGGGAAGCACATTTCCATTCAAATAAATGTCTGGAATAGGCTTGTCTGGATCAGAAAAAGGGCAGCACAGGTATTCAGTCTTTTTAGCGCTAATACGGTACCCATTTCCTTCCAGAACATCAATCCAAACATCAAGTGCTCGTTGTAGGTATGTAGGATCCTCGCTTATGATGGCTCCATCGTCAGCAATGAATAATTGTTGTACTTTATTGTCCGTTACTTTTCGTTCGAGCAAATAATCCAGAACAGCAATAAAGAGCAGTGGACTCAAGACACTTCCTTGATGTACACCTATTGTTATTTGGAGTTCTTCGGTGACTCCAGCTGGGCATCTCACTTTTGTAACCGCTCCCTCGTACATGTCCACCAAATAATAATAAGATTAAGTTGATAAAATTAAAATTACAAAGTAATGATGAATTACAATATAATGAAGAATTAACAAAAATCTTGATTGGCTAACATCTACCAAGTTGCAGACAGAGTTAAATTTTGATAAAGTTCTTGTTAGCGGTTCATTGGACCCGTAATTCGTTCTATGACGAGGTTGGAAAAGAAAATCACGTTGTCTAAGTGGTCTTTCGGGTGCATAAATAGGAACTAAAGCCAACAACTTAGGACATTTTATATGATAGCATAGAATGTCTCTCACAAACATTATATCATGGGTCTTAGTACGTCGACTATCCAGCCTAGAAATCCCTAGAAACAAGCATCTGGCTTCGTTGCTCGGCGAAAAACCCCATCTCATTTTAGTAAAGATGAACTTTGTGAATCTTCTTTGGACTTTTTCTATACGATTTTTTATTAAGTTGGGCTCAAGGTTAAACTGATGAGCATTCATAGCGAGGCGGGTGTTGCGGCTAAATTGTTTTAGGGAAGGAATGCAACTGGCTATTTCACTAGAGCACTGTTTGTGAAAAAAGCGATAAAAGGGAGGGAGACAGGTGACGTTTCGACGATGTTTAAGAGAATCAATCGATTCTACGATTGAACTATCACCTATCAATTTATTTGTACCCTATCAAGCAGGTGCAAAGATTTTTGAGCAGCACCTGATCAGATATGGGAGTTATACTCCAGTTTTGGGCGGATGAAGGCCTTATAAATTGTAGCCAGATCAGAAGGGGTGAAGAACTTCCTGCATCGTTTCAAGAAACCTAAGCATTAAGCAGCGTTTTTGGCGACTTCAAATAAGTGGTCATTCCAACGAAGATCTTCGTTTACACACATACCAAGTACTGACAGCTTTTCGGTTTCTTCGATGCAGGTCCCATTCATGGATAATGGCAATGGGGGAATGTCCAGCTTCAACGACAAGAGACAGCTTTGAGTTTTCGAAGCACTGAATACTACTCGGTTCATAAGACCCCATGAAACAATGCTGTCAAGGTCAGAATTCAATGTGCTTATCATACGCAACCGTTCCAGTTGCTCATCCGAAGAGCAGGGACGTGAATTTGGAAACGAATATGAAAAGCTGAGGGTCGAGTCGTCAGCGAAACAGTTGAGAGAATTAGAAGTTTCAAGCAAGAGATCATTTATAAAAATGAGGAAGAGAGTCGGAGACAAAACGGAGCCCTGCGGCACACCAGCATTTATGAAGTGGGTATCAAACTTAAAGCCATCCAATACAACTTGTATTGAACGGTCAGAAAGTTAATTTCTAATCTAACGAAGAAGAGACTCATCGATACCAAAAGCACGCATTTTCGATAAAGGAGCCTGATGCCAAACTCTATCAAATGCTTTAGAAATATCAAGCGCAATAATCTTACTTTCTCCAAAACAATGTAAAGATTGGTTCCACTTTTCGGTGAGATAAGCCATCAAATCACCAGTGGACCGTTTGCTACGAAAGCCGTACTGACGGTCATTAAGAAGCTTTCGTTCTTCAAGATATTTCATAAGTTGACGGTTTATCAACGTTTCAATGACCTTGGAAAGAAGGGACGTTAGTGCAATTGAACGGTAATTGGAAGGGAAGGAAAATTCGCCTTTTTTAGGGACCGGCTGGACAAATGCAGTTTTCCATCTGCTCTGAAAAATCCCAGCAGAATAGGAAAGATGGAAAAGTTTACGCAGTGGTTTTGCCAGCGTAGAAGAACACCTCTTCAGAATAACGGCGGGGATACCATCTGGACCAGCGGATTTATGTAGGTTGAGATCTTTGAGGACTCTCGCAACCGAGCGAGTTCGAAAAAATATCTGCTTCATCAAAGAATTTCCAGACTCAAGCTCAGGTGGAGCCAATTCGAAAAAATAGAAGGAAGTGTCGAGTTGGCAGAAAATAGAGCTGCCAGCAAATTGGCTTTGTCGATGGAGCTGACATACGGAGAGTCATTGAAGACGAGCTTTGGGACCGATGACGTGGTCGAGTTCTTAATGTTCTTGACAAAAGACCAAAAGTTTTTACTTCCTTTTGGACACAATAGTATTTTTTGCCTTACTTTTTGGTCATGTAAGAACTTAGCCCTTTGTATTTGAGCATTACAGAAATTTCTGGCCCGTTTGAACAAATTTCGGTTTTCTACAGTAGGGTTATCTTTAAATTTTCGAAAACTACTTTCTCGATCCCTAATCGCCTCTTTACAGCTTAAATCGAAATACGAATTTGCTTTGGGGATGATACTTTTTGTTCTGTGAGGAACAAAATTTTGAGAATTACGTTAGATATCATATCAGCTGATGCATCAACGTTTCCGTCGAGAAAGCACAATGACCAATTAAAATTTCCAAAGAAATTATTCAGGCCGTCCCAATTGGCTTTTTCATATTACCACACAGTTCTTTTGGGGACTTTATCTTTTTTTTTACCGTGACGGAAAACGAAAAATCTACCGATATGACACAATGGGAGAGAATGAGAAATAGGTCAAGAGTGTTGGCCGCATGGCCTACAATATCTGGAACCCGAGTGGGCTCATCAACAAGTTGAGTTAATTGGTTAAACTCAGCAAAGATCTCAACACATTTTCCTTCGTGTGTTGTCTGGCCAGAATGTCGAAGCCAACCAGAATTGTGTACATTGAAATCGCCCGCAATAGCGATTTCAGTGTGAGGATAAAGGGAAACAATTCTTATTATGGTCATCTGCATAGAGTAGAACTTGTGTATATTGAAAAATTGATATTGTGTCATTTATGAAAATTATAAATAATAACGGTCCCAGATGACTACCTTGAGGTACTCCTGATGTGCAGTTAAATTTCCTTGAGGTAAAACTACCAAACTTTACTATCTGTAGCCTGTTTATCAAAAACGATTCGATCCAATTCAAAATCATTGAATGGAACCCAAAACTCTTTAATTTTTTGATTAGTATGCTATGATTAACATAATCAAATGCTTTGCTGAAATTTTTTTAGATAACATCAACTTGCATTCCTTTTTCAATTAAGTTAATGGCAGACGATGAAAAGTATAAAAGGTTTGTTAAGGTGGATCTACCACCCACAAAACCATGCTGAAGCTCAGAGATATGCTCTTTTACGAGGAATTCAAGTTTATCTTTTATAAGACTTTCGAATAGTTTTGGGATTGCTGAAAGCTTACTTATACCTCTGTAGTTCTCCACTTAATTTTTTGAGCCAGCTTTATAGATTGGAACCAAATAAGACATTTTCCATTCATTAAGAAAGATACCCTCACTTAATGACAAATTAAAAATGATTTGTAAAGCTACGCCCAAGCTATCAACACAATTTGTTAGAAGACAGGCTGGGATACTATCAGCACAAGGGACAACATTGGGTTTCAACAGTTTAATTGCAGACGCAACTTCATATAAGTCTAGAACCATCGAGCCCAAATCAACGGGTGAGTTTATTACAGTTTCGCTATTTAAATGAACGTCTGACTTCGTATACACAGATTCAAAAAACTGAGCAAAAGGTTCACACACTGATTGAGAGTCATTTGCGACACTAGAGCCGTACGCTATTGTCTCAGGTAAACCATAAGTACAGCGGTTTGACTTTATGTAAGACCAAAAACATCTACTATCATCTTTAAGCTTACTTTCAATGCCCATAATATAATTCTTGTGTAAGAACTTACTTAAAACATTAAAACCATTTCGAAATTTCCAGAAATTTTCGTAATCAGAATCGCTACCTGATTTCTTATATTTTTTGAAAGCTTTAGTTCTTTTGTTTTTTAAATGAGACAATTGTCTATTATACCAAGGAGGCTTACTGTTTGCAGCGATCTGTTGCGTTTTACTGAGGAGTATAGACCGGACGTGCTGTTTTTGAGCGAAAATAAATTGAATGAGCGACGTAATTTACAATTTGATAAATACGAGGTTATTAGAAATGATAGGAAAAATTCAACACAGGGTGGCGGTACAGTAATACTTGTACGAAAACCACTTTCTTTTAAAGTTATTGAACGAAGCGACATTAAAAGCTTTGGTTGTCTTGAGACAACGATCATCTCTTTGCCCTTAAGGGAAAACAGTTTTCTATATTTGATATCTGCATATGCTCCTTCGGCTCCTGCCAATGAATTCAACTCCGAATTTGAAAAATTATTCAGTAAATTAAGGCTAGATAACTTAAATAACTATTACATAATAGCGGGTGATCTTAATGCAAAACATCAGGACTGGTTGGACTTAAGAGAAAATAGAAGAGGCAGTACCTTACGTCGGTTTATCAATGATAACCAGATTGAGTTTAAAATGAAACTATATAGCCCAGTAACACCAAGTTATCCTCCTGGAAGATCATACCTAGACCTTTGCATCGCGGATGCGCGATTGCAAATAGAAACGGTTTACGAAAATAAAATGTCACTTTTGCCATATGATAGCGATCACATGGCAATAGTTATGCCAACAACAATTACTGCAGACCCATCTTTTAGCTTTGCGACGAAACAAATATGTAGTGCCTAAATTCAATTTTAAAAAGACTGACTGGTGTCGATTTCAACGTTGCGCCACAAGAAAATATAGGAACTGCTCTTCATCTTCAACCATCCCTAGCAATAGAAACCTCTCTAATGAGGAGTGCGATTCTTATATCGAGTCTCAAGCGGGTGGTTTTGAGTGCCATAGATTTGACAGTTCCAAAAATGAAAGAAAAAGACAATATTGAATGTTACCTAAATCGCGATATACGTACCTGGCAAAAACATAAAAGCTTCTTGATTACCCAGATCAATCGTATTCGCCACCAGTTTCAAGACGACTCGTTGTGCTTGGAGCTAATAAGACTAAAATCTCTGTTGAGAAATGTAAAAACGTTGTTAAATCAACAGTTTCAGAAAAAAACCAACGATTACTGGAAACAACGGGCCGAAAATAATATCAAATCGGATTCAAAAAATATGTTCCCTAAAATTAGTCAAATGTATAGGTTTCGTAGGGGTGTAACAATTCCTAAGTTAAAAATTCCACAGTCTTTTCAATTGATTCTCTCTCAAGCAGAGATTAATGGAGAACACTGTCCAATTATCGATGGCTGCTTTGTTGTTGATAATGAAATGGACAAACTTAACGTTATTGGTTCCCATTTTGAGGCTGTTCATTCTAGAGAGCTTCCTAGCAATAGAGATGGAGAAGTAAGTACGGAACTAATTAGGTTTGAAAACATGGACATACAACCACTTCTGAGTTTTTCTGAAGAGATGAATGCTGATGGACTAACTAATGAACAGACTAACGATTACTACACTACGCTAGACGAACTGACAGAAATATTCAGAAAGTTGAACAATAAAAAATCGAGCGGTTTGGATAACATTCCCAATATTGTATTAAAACACCTACCAAATCAAATTATACAGCAGTATTGTATAATTATCAACAATTTATTGAACAACTGCTACTTTCCAAGATGTTGGAAAATAGCGAAAGTGTTTCCAATAGCTAAAAAAAAGAAGGATCCTTCTGAACCCTCTAATTATAGACCTATCAGTCTCTTGCCCTGTATCGGGAAAGTTTTCGAAATAGTAATCTGTAAATCAGTCCAGAACGTGAACGAGCGAAAGGAGATAGTACCGCAGAATCAATTTCGATTCAGGCAAAACCACTCCGCAGTGCATGCTATAACAAAACTTGTTTCCGATATAAATTGGAATTTCAATGCGAAAAGGTATACAGCTGCATGTCTAGTGGATATTGAAAAAGCCTTCGACACGGTATGGATTGACGGATTGATATTCAAACTCATACGCTATGGGTTTTCCACACATCTCGTTAAGATTATATCATCAATGATTAAAGGAAAGAAATTTGTAATAACTGACAATCAATGCACTACAACCAGAATTTTTGAAATCATTGATGGGTTGGACAAGGACAGTCTCAGCACCTACCCTTTTTAACATATTTATTGCTGATATCCTGAGAGATCTCGATAACTCTATAGCATTTGCCGACGATATGATACTCTATGCAAGTAGCTCAAAAATTGCAAATTCACAGTGTGAACTACAAACCAAGTTTGATAAACTACAAACATTCTGCGCAAAATGGAAACTACAGATAAATTTTTCAAAATGTGAAACCATATTATTTCGCACCCCGCTAAGACGAGGAAACTCAGATACGCTAGCGACATAGTTGGAAGAATTTTAAAATTTCAAGCTCAAATGGTTGTCTTATTCAGTCCAAAACGGTTGTTAAATACTTAGGTGTTCATTTAGATAAGTTCCTATACTATAATGACCACATAAACACACGACTAAAGAAAGCAAGAGCTGCATTTATGTCTCTAAAGAAGCTTTTTTACTCTAAATTTTTGAGACCTGATGTGAAGATCATATGCTATCAAGCTTTTATCCGTCCAATATTAACGTATGGAAGTCCAATATGGTGGAATATCAGTCCGTCGTATATGGAAAAATATCGCATATTTGAAAGAAAATGTCTTAGAGCTTGTATGAACATGTACAGAAGCGCACATTCTGATTTTCAGCACTATGTATCCAACAAAATACTTTTGGATGCATCAGGCTTATCGCGAATTGATAATGTCATCTTAAATCTTGTGAGAAATCACTTCGAACGATCATTTAATGTTACAGATATTGGGATCGTTTCCGGATTGCTTTATCCTAGTCCTCACTATTTTAGGAATACTTTGGAGAATGGGTTTATACCTCCGGAAGGGTTTCTTTATCTGGATGCTCGTGGTTATCTCTCCAATTTAACCAATCTGCCTATTATATACCATCTTCCTAGAAGAGCGACTGATAAAAAGATTTTATATGAACCTCAAAACTTAGAAAACTATGATGCCATCTTAAAATACTGCATTAGCATACCTGAAAGGGATCTTAATAGCACTGAACATCTCGACCCAAATAAATATTGGTGGCTCAACTGGGTAATAGCTGATACTTAAGAGTTAAGAGTGGTTGCGCTGGATCCAATGCTCGGCTTTCATTTCATTGTTTTATTATTATTTAAAGCGATGAGATGACATTGCGAATTGCGTCCTTTTGCGCTTGGCTAGGTTTAGGTTTAAATTAGGTTTAAATATTAGTTTGTAAGTCTTTTATATGTAGTTTTAAGTTTTTTTTAAGAAATCAAAATTTAAAAATGTTGTCAAAGGTTTTTCTCCACTCTTTCCTTATTGATAAAAAGTACTTAGAATAAATAATAAATAACATAAAAAAAATATAAACGTTACTATAGACAGTAAAAAAACATTGTTAACATGAGTAATGCGTGCCTTGAAGGTCATTTACAAAACAAAAAATCGTTAAAGTATAGTTTTTAAGTTTATTCAAATTAAGCACCTAAATGTTATTGATAAAAGTGGCAAATAAACAATTAAAAAAAAAAAAAAGGCTTACTGTTTTTTTTTTTTTTTTTATCGAAGACAACGGAACAAACATTCCAACCCCTGTCATGATAATCTCGATAGATCGATTATAGACAAAATGTATACTTTTATTATAAAATTTTATTTCCCAATTACCGGTATTCAGACAAGCATTAAAACCGTTGAAATTTGTTTTGGCAAAATTAAGTTTAAGTTCAGAGTCTATTTCGCGCGAGGGATTATAAAAATCAAATTTCAACTCAATCTGCTCATGGTGAATAGAATTATTTAACAAAGGAAAAGGGCATTTAAATATTTTAACTTTAACATCATTTTGACAAATAAAAACATCCAATAACCTATCCAAAGAATTGTAAACATCATTTATCTGATGTAAGTTTAGCGCATAGACATAATCAATGAAAACATATTCATAATCTTTGACAATATTAGCCGGTATAAACATTTTATCTTTATCCGACCAAAACCAGTTTACGTCACCCATGTTAAAATCGCCTAATATGCACATTGTTTGCAAATCTTTGTAAAATGACTTGTTAATGAACTCAATGTTATTTATATGGTTTTCAAAAACACTTAATTCATATTTTGGAACATAGCTTGCCATAAAAACTAGCTTCCAATCAATATTTTGACTATTTTTTACATTAATAACCACAGCATTTGTTCTATATCACTATATGGAAGTGCTAATTCATCTTATATATAAAAATGAATCGCAAAATGTGTTGGTAGGCGCATAACTCAACAACGCCTAGCATCGAATTGCTTTTGCTAATAATTAGATCCATATGAGGTTTAAAGGATAATTTTTTATCAAGAACTACACCTAAATCTTTTTTCTGACGGAGTCTTTCCAAGATAATATCCTTCAAGTTATAATTATAATCAAAGCAAACCTTTTTTCTAAAACATGATAACACTTGACACTTCGTTACATTTAGATGAAGAGAATTTGCATCGCACCATTGTGAAAGCCTAAGAAGATCATTCTGAAGGAGTATACAGTCGTGTATGGATTCAACCTTTTTAAAAAGCTTTAAATCGTCAGCATAAAGAAGGCACTACGAGTTAATGAATATATCAGATATATAATTAATGAATAAAAGGAATAGTAATGGTCCAATGTGACTTCCCTGTGGAACTCCTGATGGCACATAGATAGGCTCAGAAAAATATTTATCAATTTTTACGATCTGAACACGCCCAGTTAAATAAGATTCAATCCATTTTAGTAAATTAGAATGGAAACCAAGGCAAGCGAGTTTATGAACTAGAATTGTATATTTCACTCTGTCAAATGCTTTGGCAAAGTCTGTGAAAATTATATCTGTTTGCGAGTTATTTTCGAAATTTGAGATAACAGCGTTGACAAAGATAGACAAATTAGCAGCCGTTGATCTGCCAGGCATAAAACCATGTTGAAATGCTGATATGTGCTCTCGGACAACAAAAAGGATTTTTCCACTTACGATTTTCTCAAAAAATTTTGGAATTGTAGAGATTTTGCAAATGGGCCTATAATTGGAAACAATTTGTCTAGAACCTGCCTTAAATATAGGTGTAAGAAACGAAACTTTCCATTCACTCAGAAACAAACCATTCTCCAATGATCGATTAAATAAAATCGAAAGAGGTTCGGCAATAGAAATTGCTGCATTTTTAAGAAATTGGGATGAGAATCCATCCGGCCCAGCTGATTTTGAAGTATCTATTTGCTTTAAAGCATCTAAGATTTCATCTACGTTTAAGAACTACACCTAAATCTTTTTTCTGACGGAGTCTTTCCAAGATAATATCCTTCAAATTATAATTATAATCAAAGCAAACCTTTTTTCTAAAACATGATAACACTTGACACTTCGTTACATTTAGATGAAGAGAATTTGCATCGCACCATTGTGAAAGCCTAAGAAGATCATTCTGAAGGAGTATACAGTCGTGTATGGATTCAACCTTTTTAAAAAGCTTTAAATCGTCAGCATAAAGAAGGCACTACGAGTTAATGAATATATCAGATATGTAATTAATGAATAAAAGGAATAGTAATGGTCCAATGTGACTTCCCTGTGGAACTCCTGATGGCACATAGATAGGCTCAGAAAAATATTTATCAATTTTTGCTTTAAAGCATCTAAGATTTCATCTACGTTTATTCGAAGGGAACCCAAACTAAATCTCTCGGATACATCCGGAAGATTTTGAGAGTGCAACTCCTGACTATAAACTGATTCAAAGTATTTAGCAAATAGATTACATATTTCTGGTAAATTACTTGAAGTAGTGTCTAGGTGAGTCATACAATTTGGAAGACCTGTATTTTTTCGCTTAGAGTTAATAAAATTCCAGAAGTGGCCACTATCGGTTTTTATTTTATTCTCAGTTGAAGTAATATAATTCCTGTATAAAACTCTATTAAGGGATTCAAACTCTCGATGCAACATTAAATATGTATTTAGCAGATTTTGGTTACTTTTATTGAATTTGTATCTCTTATATGCTTTATTTTTCTGGTTTTTAAGAAGTGACAACCTTCTATTAAACCAAATTGGATTCGAATTACACGATATGGCTTTTTTTAGGAACAAATCGTTCAATTGTGCAATTAATAACACTTTTTAAGTCATTGTACGCAAGATTTAAATCAGGTTGATTCAAAATATTCCCCCAAGGCAACGAGGCAAGATGAGCGTTAATAACATCAAAGTCAGCATTCTCAAAGCAATGAACAAGTTTTAAATTTTTCGAACTATTCTTTTTGAAATAACTATATAAACTAAGACTACCCACCAAGGCACAATGAAAGATTGAGTTCTGGAGCATTGGTAGCAAACATTTTTCAATTGCAACTTTGAATTGCTTATCGACAAAAATTAAATCAAGTATCCGACCCTGATCATTTTTACAATCACTTGTTTGAATAATATCAAATTTACTAAAAAAATCCACTACCAATGCTTCGGTCTCAGTAGTTATATCGAAAGGAACTAAATATTTTTCTTCATGATCAAAAGTCCAATTAATGTCACCTAAATTGAAATCACCAGCATAAAAAATATGCGGAGATTGGAAAGATTTTCAAGAACATCCCTACAATTGCTTAGATGTATATCATATAGTTCAATAGAACTTCTTGGTGGTATATAACTGCACATAATAAAAAGTTCTTCATTATTGCACAACAAAACATTGATAATTAATTGGTCAATATCAAAAGTAGTCTGAAAGGAAGGTGAGTCAGATACTAAAGCTACATGTTTACAAGAAAAACTCCCCCTCCACGTTCTTTCCCAGTTATATGTGGAAATCTATCTTTCCTCAATACATTATAAGAAGAATTACAAATTTCAGAAGTAAGAAAATTATCGTTTAGCCATGTTTCAGTAAAAATAACAATATCATAAAGCTCAGAAGAAAGTGATAAGAATAATTGATCTAATTTGGCTCTTACACCACCAACATTTTGATAATAGATAGATAAATTATATAAATTCGATGAAGTTGATACGGCCGGCGACGGCGCTAGGTACATCACTTGTTTTCGATACAGTATCGCCATAAGAGTCATCACCGAAGAGATTTAAGTATCGGCTAGAGTTATCGAGGCTGCTTTGTTGTTTTTTGAATACTCGATAAATTGTTTGACCCTAACACCGTAAGGCCAAATAGCTGAATCATTCAAAAGAACTTCTAAGTGTTAAGCTGGTACACACATTTTAAAATTGACGAATTTTATATCTTCCAACGGCATTCCTTTCCTGATCAGCTTGAAACATTTAAAAACATTTGCTGGAATGCCAGTCTTCGAAGCAATATGATTAATGATGTCATCAGGCTCCGTATTATGATGAAATTTAGATATATGTATCCATTTCGATAAGTAAACAACATTCAATCCAGAGTTAAAATCAGCACCAATCAAAACAGGATGACTTTTTTGATCATTATTATTTCTGAAGTTAAGAGGAACATCTGCTACAGCCAACTGGGAGGCAGCATCAGCTTCATGATTAGGCACAGCAACATCAACATCAACATGTAAAACCTCAGCGTTGACGTCAACATAAGCAGCAGCAAAATTAAAAGCAGGATTTGCAGCATCAACACCATCTTGACTAACAACTTCGTCAGCAACAACAACCGAAGCAACACCAACATCCGCATCATTCACAACGACATCACCTTCACAGTTGGCATCAGTAATTTCTGATCTATCGGAAAGGGAATGAGAGCATGATGATTATTCTACATTGTTCACAACCTCGCCGCTCTGATTAGAAGAGTGGGGATTGATTAGAGTATTAGTATTAGTTGTAGTTCTTGTTTTAGATTTTGATGACAAAACCGGTTTTTTCAGGCTGGAAGAGCTTTTTTTCACGTTGATTTTATTACGAAACGATGGTAATGGTGAGGGAGCTGAGCCAAGTTTAAGAGAATGCATAGGTGAGGAAGAAAGTTTATTAATTGCGGGAGAAGCAACTAACTGATGATGATTTTTGATTGATCTGATCTGATCTGATTGATTCTGTTTTGTTGTGTTTGTTATTGTCAGGAGAAGGTTCTTATAACATAAAAAATTTAAAAATTGATATTCCCACAGGAACGGGCTTGGGAACGGAAACTTAGACTACTAGACAGGTTTCTATAACCCTTCCTGCATTAGGATTGCTACATTATCCCCCTCCATTAGTAATTTAGATTATATTTCATCCCACGGGAACAGAAACGTGAACGAGAACCGAAACCTTAAAGTTACCGATTTGAAAAATTCTTTCAACTCTAGGATGTTACATTATCCCTCAGTGACATAGACTTATGAATGATTCCTGTCAAGGTTTGATCCCAGAACGGAATTTAAAAAATTGAGCGGATATTCCGAAAGGAACGCATTTGGGAAAGGAAACTTAGAAACTGCTGGACAGATTTCTATAAACCTTCCCCTTCCTGCATTAGGATTGCTACATTATCCCCTTAAATTAGTAATTTAGATTATATTTCATTCCTATTATCCCAAGGGAACAGAAACGGGAACGAGCAACGAAACCTTAAAGTTACTTGACCGATTTCAAAAATTCTTTCAACTCTAGGATGTTACATTATCCCTCAGTGACATAGACTTTTATTTCACACATTTCCACTGTAACGGAAGATTCCCACAGGAACGGGGCTGGGAACGGAAACTTAGAAACTATGGACTAATTTCAAAAATTCTTTCGTCATTGGGATGCCACATAATCCCAAAGTAAAAACGATTATTTTTCACGCCCAAGTTCCCACTTGAGTTCATAAAAACGAGAACGGGAACCTTTAAACTACAGACCCGAGCAACGCCGGGTTTCTCAGCTAGTTACATATAAAATTATTTTTTACAGCAATCAATATACCTCCACCTCAATCCTCAGCGTTAACACATTGATCCTTTCGGAAAACAGTATATTGTCTACTATCAACAATTTCTGACGATAAAATACCACTGTACAGCCAGGTTTTAGTGATAACAATGACATCATAATCGAGGTTTGCGGATACAGCATAAAAATCCTGTATTTTGGTTCTCATTCCACTCGCATTATGGTAAAAAGTCTTAATTGAACAGTTTCTTGATGTGTCGATTCTTAGCGGAATGATGTCAGGAACTACAAGTTTTTTTTCTGAAATGGTCTAATTCTAACTCCACCACACCAGACCACATATTTGGGTCCAGAATAAACTTTTTGAATTCAATGGGTACACACAGCTTAAAGTTGACTTTTTTCAGCTCTTCTTCAGATTTACCTTTTGCAATCAGTTTGTAGCAGGCAATGACTTCTTGACTTTTATGAGTATTATTGTTTTCACCGTTCTTATAAAAGTGATTTTTCAAAAAAAAAAAAAAAAAAAAAACTGCAAAAGTGGAGAGACGCAGAACAAAAACTATCGGGAACGGTTCATTTATGGCTGAAATAAGAAATTGAATCGAACACAAATTAATTTATATCACTATATAGTGGAGGGCCTAAAGCTTTTTACGTAGGATTCCAGGGTCAGTCCGTGGATTCTCATGAAATTTTCGGAAATGTATTTTAAATAGCGTATAGAAAAAAGTAAAAGTAAGTAAAAAGACTTTAATAATGAATTATTAACTTTTAGAATTTGCCTTTATTTGTGTAGGGTGTTTTAGATACTGTTTGCCAAAGACTCAGGATAGATAGGTTGAGTCAAGACAAGAAAAAAATTGTATGGGAGGGGGGTCTATATCCCTCCGTGAAGGCACAAGTGGCAATTTTATATGAAATTTACTCAATTTGTTAAAAAACTATTTAAAATCAACTAAGCAAATTACTACCTCATCATTCAATGTTTTTGAAAGCTTATGTTTTGTTCTTAAATAAAAATTTTAGTTTGAGTTCACTTAATTATAAGTTTTTGAGAAATCAAGGCACAAAGTCTAAACTTTGAAAAATAATTTTTTTTTTTTTAAATAAATTTTTTTTTCTTAATTTTGCCTTACTGAGTGCAATTTTTTCAGTTATCAATGCTTTTATTAATTTTTACTCAAAAGGAAAAAAGCGAACGAAAAAATCTTTCTTGGTTTTAGAGAAATTAGAAAAAAACCAAAAGTATTTTTTCCAGAAAACAAAATATCGTTAATTTCCCGCTGATTGAACTTTATTCCCAGAAGTGAAATATGAAATGTGTTTCAAATAGCATATAAAAAAATGTTAAAAAAAAATTTCTTGTGATCTTAATTTTAATGCAAATTATAAATAATTATTAAAATTTTAGAGTTATCTTCTGATTATATTAGCTTTAAGCTAAATTTTAAAAGGAAGACCTATTACAAACTTGAACTTTGGTCTCAAAAGTCAGCACATATACTGATTTGTGCCCCAAATGCTGTTTCCGGTCAAACGAGTTGGTGAAACCAAAAAATATGGTTTTTTGCCAAATAAATACACGCGAATTTTTCTACATGCGTTCAGTATGCAAACAAACAAATATCAATAACGGATGCATTAATTCTTATATAAAAGAAAGAACACTACATCAGGATGCTCTCCACCTAAAAAAAAAAACTTCGAGCCGCTAATTTAACTGATTTAAATCTCTTTGATTAGTTGAAAACTGTCGATTTGGCAAAAAACCACATTTTTTCGGTTTCATCAACTTCCTCGACCGGAAACAGCATTTGGGGCACAAATAAGTATATGGGTGATTCTTATATAGCTGTGATTTTTACAACTCAAAATTTTTTAAAATCAAAAATGCTTTAGAATTCACAAATCTGGGTGTTATTGGTCCTTTATTATGCTCAAAATTAAGCCTGTAACGTAGCTCTACTACAACTACCACGGTACTGACATCAAAATGAAATATTCAGAATATTTGGCTAAATCTCTTAAAATATACCTAAAAGTAAATGATAGATTATAGGATTTTGATAATTATACAGAGACATTTACGGTATTTTCTTTCTTGATTTTTAACAATATTTAAAATTTATTAACAGTATAGAATTAAAATAACAATTTTTATAATAGTCTTAGAATAAAACAAAGTTTAAGACTAGTTAAATATTGAAATTCAATTCATTTACAATTTTTTAACAAAATTTAATTTAAATTTTATAACACTAGATCAATTAAACATGATAATAAATTAAAACATCAAGGAAATATTCATTTAAATATTATTTGCTTTGTTTACCATGGTACTGTGACAAAGACAAATGTCAGTACCGTGGATGTATAATTAACCTATCTTAATTCTCACATGTAATTAAATTGATTGGCCGAATAATTTTGAATTTACATGTGAATTTAAATAATTATTCAGTATATTTGACCTAAACATTGTATTGACACGCGTGAATTTCAATACCATGGTACTGACCGGTAATTTTATGACATACCTTTTAAAAAACACAATAAATTATTTCTGTTTTAACAGCGAGTCTAAAAACAAACCACACAGCTATGAATTGTACACAAATAGTCATTCTTCAGAATGCCACTAGAGCGAGCGGCAGAAACTGAATAATAGATGGCGTTTAAGCGGGAAATATGTGGCAACCATAAACACTCTATACAAAAACATAAATTCAAATTAACTAATTTCATTATCATGACAACCGAAATAATTGTTATTATTTCCAAACAAAAATATAAACTCAAATTAACTAATTATCATGACAACCGAACTAATTGTTATTTTTTCCAAACAATTTCATGACAACCAAAATGATTTTTTCAAAATAAATCTAACTTGTTCATATCATTATTATTGGTAAACCAGAACCGAAAGGATCAAAAATAAATAATAATTAATACATAGTTAAATACTAGTTTTTGTTTTATCTTACATTTGTGTGGTTAAAGATAGCAATCAACCACAAATTGGTGACCCCGACGTGATTGATAAAAAGTTAATCACAATTTATCAAGGAATTTTAGAAGTTGCATCCACAAAAGAGGAAAGAAGATAATAACTTAACAATGGCAGAAGATCTTCAAAATGATGCAAAGCAGAGCATCAATAAAAGGATTGATTACTAAAATCTAAAATTATTTCACAATCCAAAATAGAACTGCTCTCCAGGCCAGGACGAAATTAAAATCGCTTGATCATCTTTACCAAGAATTCAACGGAATTCAAGACCAGATTGATGCGAAACAAATTGAGCTATGTGAAGATGCATCAGAATATCAAGGTGCAGACAATGAAAGGGACTCAATTGATGATCAATACAGTTATATTTCAAGGCTTATCAAGACAGTTTTGGAAGAAGATCAATACCCAGGTCATCAATCAGCTTCAAGAAGAAATTGCACGTTTGAAAATAGTCAACCAGCAGAATTCTAATCATGGCTCAGATGTGTGCAAACAAAATAATGTTCGCATTAAGCTTCCGAATTTCGATAAATCTCAGCCACATATCTGGTTGGCACCGGTTGCAGCAGCATTTAAACTATCCAACATTGAAGACGACGAGCAAAAGTTTTCCCAAATACTGGTTAACATGGAGGGTGACGTTTTGAAGATGGTTGCTGAATTGGCAACAGATACTAGCATCCGGAATAAATATGTGGAATTTAAAGCTAGATTAACAAAGAGCTATGCGGAATCAATTGACACCAAACTCAGGCGTCTTTTTCGTGGAGAAGATGTTATTGGTAAGAAGCCAAGTGAAATTCTAGCACACATAAAAAGTCTGGCTTCGAACCAATGCAATACGACTCTTCTGAGGACATTTTTCTTTGAACAAATTCCCCACCAATGTAGAGTTCTACTGACCATTCTGCCAGAGACAACTAGCCTTGACGATTTGGCTGAAATGGCTGATAAAATCTTCAACATCAACGCCAGTTCAGCCGTTTATGCAGTTTCGCATGTGCCAACGCATGAAAGTCCAAACAATATCCAAGCAGACTATTAAGGATTTGTCTGAGAAAATCAACACAATCGAAAAGAACATCCGGTTTTCCAGATCCAGGCATCGTAACGTAACACGCTCACGAGGAAGATCAAATTCAAAATTAAGTATCACTGATAATCCAAATAATCCAAATGGTATTTGTTATTTTCATAGGAGATTTGGAAATAATTCATTCAAATGCAGTCAACCGTGCTCCTGGAGGGTGGACCAACCCAGTGAGTCGGAAAACTAAAGACGCTGTTGCTAGTTGAATCAGTTCACGACAGCAACAGAAATACTGATTCAAAAACCAGCTCCATCCAAATCAAAGAAAGCCGTCTTCATATCTTCGACAAATTAACAAACACCAAATATCTCATTGATTTTGGATCAGCAGTCTCGGTCATTCCAAAATCCACCAGGCAGAAACATTTGAACATAAGTGATTTAAAACTTTTTGCTGCAAATCAAACTGAAATCAAGACATTTGGATCTGAAATAATTACAGTTGCAATGGGACTTCGTCGAGCTTTTAAATGGCCCTTTATTATCGCTGATGTACAATCCGCTATTATCGGGGCCGATTTTCTTACTCATTATGAACTTTTGATTGACTTGAAGAACCAACGTCTCATTGATGCAACAACTAGAACTGTAAAAAATGGAAATATGTCCGAAACTTCAACATTCAGCATTTCAACAATCAACTCCACCAAGCCATACTCATCCTTGCTGGAAAAATATGTTGAAATCACGAAGCCTATCACAATCAATAGGAAAGTTTTAAATGTCGATTACGCTCATCACATATCAAACAACGGTCCACCAGTCACTGAAAAATGTCGCAAATTAGCTGGAGAAAAAGCAATAGCAGGAAAAAAAAGAAATATTGGACTTACTTGACATAGGAGTTATAAGACCATCAAGCAGTCCATACTCAAGTCCAATTCACATGGTTAAAAAAAAGAATGGTTCCTGGAGACTTTGTGGGGATTACAGAAAACTGAATGCAGCAACCGTTCCTGACAAATATCCTCCACCAATGATAAATGATGTATTTCAACTTCTTCATGGTAAGACAATATTTTCAAAAATTGATTTACAGAAAGCATATTATCAAATACCAATGAATGAGAAAGCCATCAAGAAAACTGCAATCATCACTCCATGGGGGTTATATGAGTACCTTGTGATGCCATTTGGTTTGCGAAATGCAAGTCAAACGTTTCAAAGATATGTCGACTCAATTTTTCGTTATCTAACCTTTAAAAGAACGTCTTGAACAAATCCTCAACTATTCAAAACCTCAAACAGTTATGGAACTGCGAAGATTCTTGGGTATGATGAATTATTACAGGAGAAGTATTTTTTTTTTTTGTTGGAGGTTTTTAAAATACCAGCTGGAGCACTCAGACCTAAATACCGGTCCATTGTTCTACCAGATAGCAACCTTCTATTTGTTATAGCTTTCCAGATGTTCGGAGAAAAGCCAAAAGACGCTGCCATGGTAAGGAGCCTAAGTTACCAGCTCTCACCATGTCTGCGCCGAGTATCTGTATCCTCATGCGAGAAAAAGCAGGACATTCACAGAGGAAGTGCTCTGTGGTGTCCTCATCTTCTCCACAAGATTCACAGAGTGTGGTATCACTTAAACCTAACACGTTTAAATGCTTGGCAAAAGAGAAGTGCCCGCTGGCAACGCCAATAAGCTTCCTACAGTCTTTTCTGCTACGAGCTAGCAAAAATGTTGCAGTCTTCTTACTAACGTTGGGGAGCATACGCTTGGTTTGTCTGCATCCAATGGAGGCATGCCATCTACGGTTGTGTTCTTCACAGATCCAATCGTTGATTGAAGCCCTCACTGAGGACGCTGGCAGACCTAGCGACGGTTCAGGTCCTGAGAAAGCTGTCTGAGATCCCTGCCTAGCGAGTTCATCGGCGATCTCATTTCCAGTTATGCCGTGATGGCCTGGAACCCAAATTAGACTCAAGGAATTTAATCTCCCGATCGCATTCAGAGAGCTCTTGCATTCCTGGATCACTTTCGAAGTGGTTAGAGGGTTGAGAAGGGCCTTAAGCACAGCTTGGCTATCACTGCAAACAAAGATACTTCTCCCCGTCCATCCATTATTCGTTACGTGGCTCAAGGCCATTAGGATAGCATAAGCCTCCGCTTGGAAAACGGATGCGTATGATCCCAAAGATGAGTGCAGTCGTATGTCGTCGTTCTCAACAAAGGCACCAGCACCAGAACCCTCGTCGGTTTTGGAGCCATCTGTGAAGATACGATAACAGTTCTTTCCAGGCTCAGATTCTGGAGCGAACCAGTCCTGAACCGAAGGAAAGCTGACTGAGTAATTTTGACGCAGTTTGAGCCTTGGGATCATCGTGTCAGACGGCATATCCATTAGACGTGGGTCAAAGGATATGCTGCTTGCGAGTTCCTCAAAGCTCCAGTGCGAATTGTGCCAGAGACCACATCGTTTTAAACGAGAAATGGTCTTGAGAGTACACCCCATGATGAAGGTATCAAGGGGAGGAAGGTTCAACAGTGCGTCGAGAGCAGCACCCGGTGTGCTGGGGAAGGCCCCCGTAACACCCAGACAAATTGTTCTTTGAAGTTTGGCAAACGAGGCAATAACGTTTTTACGCGAGAGCTTATTCCACCAAACAACTGACGCATAGGAGATGATTGGTCTTATCATAGCCGTAAAGATCCAAAGGACCCTTTTCGGTGAAAGACCCCATGTCTTGCCAAAAGCTCCTTTACATTGCCAGAAAATTGACAGTGCTTTAGTAGTTTTAGACTCGACATGTTTCGACCAAAGAAGTTTGTTATCCAGGATTACTCCAAGATGCTTGACTTCTTTTGAAAAGGGAATGTTGACGCCTTTAAGCGTAAGATGGGTCAGACCAGTCAATTTTCAACGTCTCGTGAAGAGGACAACTTCAGTTTTAAGAGGATTGACGGAGAGACCGTTTCTAACACACCAGGTGTCAATCATACAAAGCGCAGCCTGTGCTCGGGAGCAGACAGCTTGGAGGCTGGAGCCAACCGAGAGCACGGCGACGTCATCTGCATATGCTTGGGCATGAACATTAGAACCATTGAGCATTACAAGTAGAGAGTCGATCAACATGCACCACAGAAGAGGAGATAAAACGCCACCTTGTGGGCAGCCCTTATTTACTCCCGTTGCAACATATTGTCCACAGTCCGCCTCAGCGATTACGGTTCTCTTCATTAGCATTGCTTTAATCCACAACACTAATGACTCGTTCACACCGTGTTCTCTGGCAGCATTACACATACCATCGAAGCTAGCATTGTCAAAAGCACCTTGAATGTCGATGAAAATGCCTACCGCAAATTCTTTCCTGTCAAGTGCGCATTCAATCCTGCTAACAAGATTTTGTAGTGCGGTCTCGCAAGATTTTCCCCTTTGGTAAGCATGTTGCATCTGAGACAGAGGGTGTAATTGGAGTGAGGTTTTACGAATGTAAATCTCAACCATTCTTTCCAGCGTCTTAAGCAGAAAGGAGGTAAGACTGATGGGTCTAAAGCTCTTGGCGAGTGAGTAGTCTTGTTTACCAATTTTTGGTATGAAGGCGACTCTAACACTCTGCCATGAAGTTGGTATATACGCTAGGGCTAAACTACCAGTGAAAATATTTTTCAAAGTTGGAAGCAAAAGGTTTATACTTTCCTGCAACATAGCTGGGTAAACACCGTCAGTGCCAGGTGACTTGAAACTGTCAAAAGATGCCACGGCATATTTGATGGCTTCGTCGGTAACAACTAACGATGACGTGTACCAGCTAAGTCGAGTGGATTTATCGGATTCACCTGATCTAAGGGAAATAGATTGCTGCGGTCCGATTGATATCTGGTTTCCTGGAAAATGAGTTTCCAGCATAAGACTGAGTGTCTCTGCTTTGGACTCGGTATAGGAACCGTCTGATTTCCACAGGAGAAGTATACCAAATGCAGCAAGTATATTGCTACCACTGGACACAAGAAGCCAACATAGCATTTGATGAAAGTAAGCGCATCCTTGCTGAAGCAATACTAATGGCCTTTCCATCACCAACAGCTCCAATCACTCTTACAACCGATGGATGCATCTACTATGGCAATAGGCGCTTCTCTTGAGCAGTTTGAAGACGATAAGTGGAAACCAATAGGGTTTTTTTCAAGGAAACTCTCTGATTCAGAGAAGAAGTATAGTACCTACGATCGTGAGCTTCTTGCTATCTTCGCTGGACTTAAGTACTTTAAACACTTATTAGAAATTCGTGATTTTGTCATCAGAACCGACCACAAGCCACTTACAAGAGCATTCCACCAAAAATTAGAAAAAGCTTCCGATCGGCAACTGAGACAACTCGACTACATTTCTCAATTTTCAACCGAAATTGTTTACGTAAAGGGAGAAGAAAACGTTGTAGCAGACGCCTTATCTCGCATCAATGCCATCAACATGCCAACCACTCTAGATCCAGAAACTGTTAAACGAGAACAGGAACACGATGCAGAGTTAATACAAATGATTGAAAATTCAAAATTAAGCAAACTCCAAAAAATTAAAGCTCAAGATGACTTCGAAATTTACTGTGATGTATCAACAGGAACCATTCGGCCATACATTCCAAAATCACTCAGATACATAGCTTTCAACACCGTTCATAATCTCTCTCATCCTAGCGGTAGATGTACCTCAAAATCTATGAGAGAAAAGTTCACATGGAATGGAATAAGAAAAGAAGCTATTAAATGGTCGCGAGAATGCTTAGAATGCCAAAGGTCAAAAGTTCAAAGACACAACAAACTACGAGCAGAGCATATTAAAGTTCCTGACAACAGATTCGACCATATACATATGGATATCATCATGCTTCCAGTTTACAAAGGAAGGAAATATTGCCTGACAATCATCGATCGTTTCTCCAGGTGGCCAGTAGCAGTTCCTCTCAAGGACATTACTGCTGAGACAATTGTTACAGCTTTCTGGGAAAACTGGGTCGTACACTATGGAACACCAGCAACTATAACTTCGGATCAAGGTTCGCAGTTTGAGTCAACATTGTTCTCAGCTCTAGCAAGTTTAATAGGAGCCCACAAAAACAGGACCACGCCATATCACCCTCAATCGAATGGGATGGTTGAAAGATGGCACAGAACCTTAAAAGCTGCACTCATGTGTTCACCTAAGCCTTGGATAGAAATTCTTTCTACAGTTTTGCTTGGACTTACTAGTTTTAAGGAAGACATCGAAGCGACTCCAGCAGAGATGTTGTAAGGCACTAGCTTGAGAATTCCTGGAGAGTTTCTGGTAAGTTCTGATCAACCAGGAAATCCACAACTATTTGTTGAAAAACTCAGGGAATTTATGCGCCGCCTAAGACCTACTTCAACAGCTCATCATACAGAAAGCAGGTTATTCATTTTAAAGAATTTAAATACATGTAGTATGTACTCATGCGTTTCTTCGATGTGATCATGTGAAGGCACCCTTAGAACAACCGTACGTGGGACCAAACAAAATAATAGAAAGAGTATCAGACATAGTTTACAAACTCGACATTAATGGTACCGAAAAAAATATTTCCGTCAGCCGATTGAAACCAGCATATATAACTAAGACTGATGAAGATACTATTGAATCAGGAATTGATTCAAATACCACTCAACAACTACCTGATCATATATGGGGAGCAACGATGGATAGGCCACAAAAGACTTATTCAAGAAAGTTGAAACAGGTTGATTTTAAGTTATAAATTTATTTCTGAAACCTCTTAAGGGAGGAATAGTGTGGCAACCATAAACACTCTACACAAAAACATAAATTCAAATTAACTAATTTCATTATCATGACAACCGAACTAATTGTTATTTTTTCCAAACAATTTCATGACAACCAAAATGATTTTTTCAAAATAAATCTAACTTGTTCATATCATTATTATTGGTAAACCAGAACCGAAAGGATCAAAAATAAATAATAATTAATACATAGTTAAATACTAGGTTTTGTTTTATCTTACATTTGTGTGGTTAAAGATAGCAATCAACCACAAATATTTTAATTTGAAAATTGAAGAAAATTCCAGAACATGAAGCAATGACCATTATTCCTTTCTACTAGTCAATATTGGGATACAATTGTAGCATAATTTGATGAAATGTACAATAGGTTTTAGTTATAAAAGCATAACTTTAGATTGTAATACGACTGTTTATAGAAATTTATGTATTAGGTTCGAAAAACGAGATTCAGACATGCCACGGTACTGACATTTTGGATATAATTTTGCAAATCATTCATGATCCGTCAATACTTATGCTTCAATAAACATTGTCGGTAGTAAAATACTATCAAATTCATCATAATTATCATTTTTTAACAAAAAAAAAACATAGCAAACAATAATTACAGTACCAGACATAAAAAATCAAATAAAAAAAAAATAAAAAAAAAATCAAATAAAAACAAGGAGCGGTGAATTCGCCGGTGCAATGCAATAAGACCGGCGGCAATAAGACCCGCGAATTTTTATTTTTACACCACACATCCATATTTCCTTGAGAAAATTTTTGACGCTTCGCTTGTAGCTCCATTATTCTATCCGTGAGTAAAAAGCAAAGCGAACAAAATTTGTCTACGTGTAATACGTGCCTGCGGTTGAACTTAAGAAATACGCGCAAATTGACCGCATTAAACACATAGTATGATTCATAGTTCCATAGATATTTATTATGTACGTGTGTTCCTCTTTGGTATGTCATAACCCACAATCAGAGCATGGACTTATGTCTAGTGGAGTTACGTCCCTGTGCAAGTTTATTCACATTGAAAATAAGTTCAAGTGCAAACGGTGAGACTTCTTTCTATTACGAAATGTTATTTAAGTTCGCAGAAAAAGGAACTAAGGCCCGCGGCTGTTACTGCCATTTCATCATGGAAATAACCCCCGTGGGCCTTACTTCCAAAACAAAGAGGAAATAAGACCCGCGGGTCTTATTGCCGCGGGCCTTATTGCACTGCACCGAATTCGCCTCTTTTATTTAGCATTTTCACCGGCGATCTAATTGGTTCCCTTCACCATGCTAAAGTGTACGCCGACGACCTAATCGCGTACAGAACAGGTCCAAAGATCGAGGTCATCAGATTACTCTTGCAGCGTGACTTCGATAAGATCCAGCAATATTGCGATGACTGGAAGTTGAAAATCAACTTTCAGAAATCGGAGACAATTGTGTTTAGAACCCCGTTGGCTCGGGCCTCATGGGATACGAGAAAGAACTGGTGAAAGCTGGTGATCGTTGATCTACAGGGCCACCCACTGCCAAACAAAGTAGTAGTCAAGTACCTCGGCATCTGGCTAGATCAGTATCTATATTTTAACAAACATATGGATGCGGCTCTGGCCAGGGCTAGAGGAGCTTTTGCTCTGACAAGGCGACTGTTTCACAGCAGTCAACTTGATAGCAGAGTGAAGGTGATTTGCTACATGGCCCTCATAAGGCCAATGATTGTCTATGGGTGCCCTGTGTGGTTGAATGTTACAGCGTCTCAAATGGAAAAGATTCGGGTGTTTGAGAGACAGTGTCTACGTACCTGTCTTGGATTGCACAGAACACCAGAGTCGGAGTACAGAAAATATTATCCTAATGGGGTCCATTACAACGGGGCTCAAATAAACAGAATCGACAACTTCATGATAAAACTGACTCGGGGTGACACTGCAAGGTGAGAAACAATAAAAAATGAATTTAAAACTGAAAACTGAGACATAAAAAATCACAGTTATATAAGAATCACCCATATGTGCTGTCCTTTGAGACCAAAGTTTAAGTTTCTATTAGGTCTTCCTTTTAAAATTTAACTTAAAACTAATATAATTAAACGATAACTCTAAAATTTTAATAATTATTTATAATTTATATTAAAATTAAGATCACACAAAATTTTTTTTTTTTTTTTTGAAACACATTTCATATTTCACTTCCGGGAATAAAGTTCAATCAGCGGGAAATTAACATTTTGTTTTCTGGTAAAAAGTAACTTTCATATATTTTTAATTTCTCTAAAACCAAAAAAAAATTTTTGTCGTTCGGTTTTCTGCTTTTGATTAAAAATTAATAAAAGCATTAAAGATGGAAAGAAAAAATGGCCCTTATTGGGCAAAATTTTGTAAAAAAAAAATTAATAAGGAAAAAGATATTTTCTTTTTTTAAAATTTTAACTTTGAGGCTTGATCTCTCAAAAACTGTTCATTAAGTGAACTAAAAAATTTTTATTAAACTAATTAAGCTTTCAAAAACATTAAAGTATGAGAAAGGAAGTAGCTTAGTTGATTTTTACTATTTTTTTTTTAAAATTTAGTAAATTTCATATAAAATTGTCACTTGTGCCTACACGGAGGGGTATAGACCCCCTCCCATACAATTTTTTCTTGTCTTGACCCAACTTATCTATCCTGAGACTTTGGCCAACAGTATCTTAAACACCCTACACAAATAAAAGAAAATTCTAAAAACTATAATTAATTATAAAAATAATAAAAAAATTGAGAGCGGTGAAATTTTTTTTTTTAACTTTTTTCTATACGCTATTTAAAATACATTTCTGAAAATTTCATGAAAATCCATGGACTGGCCCTGGATTCCTAGGTTTTGCCAGTATGTTTTACGGACCTCCACTAATACACTAAAAAAAAACCATGTGCTTTAAGAGAAGGTAAACCTTTTGTTACGACATTTGCTTTGGGTGAACGAAATAAAAGCTTTCTATTTTTTCTATTCTACCACTCATTTGCTATGAGTTTCATCATATGCTTTAATGAAAACAAGTGATTTAAGAAAAATGCATGTGAAAACTTTTTAGGTTTTGGGGATTTTCGGGAAAACCAAGTTTTTGTCCTAGTGGGAGAGTAGTAGTGGGTATGTCATAACCCACAATCAGAGCATGGACTTATGTCTAGTGGAGTTACGTCCCTGTGCAAGTTTATTCACATTGAAAATAAGTTCAAGTGCAAACGGTGAGACTTCTTTCTATTACGAAATGTTATTTAAGTTCGCAGAAAAAGGAACTAAGGCCCGCGGCTGTTACTGCCATTTCATCATGGAAATAACCCCCGTGGGCCTTACTTCCAAAACAAAGAGGAAATAAGACCCGCGGGTCTTATTGCCGCGGGCCTTATTGCACTGCACCGAATTCGCCTCTTTTATTTAGCATTTTCACCGGCGATCTAATTGGTTCCCTTCACCATGCTAAAGTGTACGCCGACGACCTAATCGCGTACAGAACAGGTCCAAAGATCGAGGTCATCAGATTACTCTTGCAGCGTGACTTCGATAAGATCCAGCAATATTGCGATGACTGGAAGTTGAAAATCAACTTTCAGAAATCGGAGACAATTGTGTTTAGAACCCCGTTGGCTCGGGCCTCATGGGATACGAGAAAGAACTGGTGAAAGCTGGTGATCGTTGATCTACAGGGCCACCCACTGCCAAACAAAGTAGTAGTCAAGTACCTCGGCATCTGGCTAGATCAGTATCTATATTTTAACAAACATATGGATGCGGCTCTGGCCAGGGCTAGAGGAGCTTTTGCTCTGACAAGGCGACTGTTTCACAGCAGTCAACTTGATAGCAGAGTGAAGGTGATTTGCTACATGGCCCTCATAAGGCCAATGATTGTCTATGGGTGCCCTGTGTGGTTGAATGTTACAGCGTCTCAAATGGAAAAGATTCGGGTGTTTGAGAGACAGTGTCTACGTACCTGTCTTGGATTGCACAGAACACCAGAGTCGGAGTACAGAAAATATTATCCTAATGGGGTCCATTACAACGGGGCTCAAATAAACAGAATCGACAACTTCATGATAAAACTGACTCGGGGTGACACTGCAAGGTGAGAAACAATAAAAAATGAATTTAAAACTGAAAACTGAGACATAAAAAATCACAGTTATATAAGAATCACCCATATGTGCTGTCCTTTGAGACCAAAGTTTAAGTTTCTATTAGGTCTTCCTTTTAAAATTTAACTTAAAACTAATATAATTAAACGATAACTCTAAAATTTTAATAATTATTTATAATTTATATTAAAATTAAGATCACACAAAATTTTTTTTTTTTTTTTTTGAAACACATTTCATATTTCACTTCCGGGAATAAAGTTCAATCAGCGGGAAATTAACATTTTGTTTTCTGGTAAAAAGTAACTTTCATATATTTTTAATTTCTCTAAAACCAAAAAAAAATTTTTGTCGTTCGGTTTTCTGCTTTTGATTAAAAATTAATAAAAGCATTAAAGATGGAAAGAAAAAATGGCCCTTATTGGGCAAAATTTTGTAAAAAAAAAATTAATAAGGAAAAAGATATTTTCTTTTTTTAAAATTTTAACTTTGAGGCTTGATCTCTCAAAAACTGTTCATTAAGTGAACTAAAAAATTTTTATTAAACTAATTAAGCTTTCAAAAACATTAAAGTATGAGAAAGGAAGTAGCTTAGTTGATTTTTACTATTTTTTTTTAAAAATTTAGTAAATTTCATATAAAATTGTCACTTGTGCCTACACGGAGGGGTATAGACCCCCTCCCATACAATTTTTTCTTGTCTTGACCCAACTTATCTATCCTGAGACTTTGGCCAACAGTATCTTAAACACCCTACACAAATAAAAGAAAATTCTAAAAACTATAATTAATTATAAAAATAATAAAAAAATTGAGAGCGGTGAAATTTTTTTTTTTTAACTTTTTTCTATACGCTATTTAAAATACATTTCTGAAAATTTCATGAAAATCCATGGACTGGCCCTGGATTCCTAGGTTTTGCCAGTATGTTTTACGGACCTCCACTAATACACTAAAAAAAAAACCATGTGCTTTAAGAGAAGGTAAACCTTTTGTTACGACATTTGCTTTGGGTGAACGAAATAAAAGCTTTCTATTTTTTCTATTCTACCACTCATTTGCTATGAGTTTCATCATATGCTTTAATGAAAACAAGTGATTTAAGAAAAATGCATGTGAAAACTTTTTAGGTTTTGGGGATTTTCGGGAAAACCAAGTTTTTGTCCTAGTGGGAGAAGACTATGAGCCTGAAAAGTAAATATCAGCCGCGTTTTATCGAAATTCTATATGCACTTATATACTACTTAAGCAAAACATCGCTCATGGGAAAACAACAACTCCTTATGTGAATAGCCACTCTCTTTTTTGTGCACTGCTACGAAAAATCGGAACGGGATTAGACTGATTTTCGCCGAATTTCGGTGCATTTCGTGCGAATTTTCAGTAAAGAAACACACCTAATAGCTAATAGAAGAGTCAGGTGGTGACTTGGTGGGGACATAAATAGACACACACACACACACACTCACACACACACACACACACACACACACACACACACACACACACACACACACACACACACACACACACACACACACACACACACACACACACACACACACACACACACACACACACACACACACACACACACACACACACACACACACACACACACACACACACACACACACACACACACACACACACACACACACACACACACACACACACACACACACACACACACACACACACACACACACACACACACACACACACACAAGGGAAGTTTCGCAATCGGTCAGAAAAAAAGAACATCAGACAGAACACATAAGAACATCAGAACCAAGGCAACCAAAAACATGAGTCACAAAATGAATCTAATCACAGCCATTGCGAAAAAAAAATTAAAGTGACATTTGTTTGCTTACCTCGAAAGTAAAAAAGTTGGAATGCGGCAAATAAATTGAGAATCGAGAATTAAATAGAGAAAAATTGAAATGGAAAATAAAAGGTATGCATTTATATTCTTCTGAATGCAAATTTTTAATGTTTTCTATCCTTAGAACAAGTGCCAAGGGTACCAACTCTGAAAGTTAAAATTGAAAGTGACGTGCTAAATGAATATAAACCAAAAATCGTTTTATCTTAAATGAACATAACTGAATATAGAAAATTTTCGATAAAACGCGGCTATTGGCACTACTTCACTACAAAGAATCAATTTTTTTGCAACTATTAAAATAAGCATTTCAAATTGTAACTACCCTAAAATATAACCAAAACTACGATTTTGAATACTTTTTTTGCTTAACTGTTGTCGAACTTTAAAATGGTTATCTTTTATTATTTAAAAAGAAAAAAAGGTCTATAAATTAATTAACTTACTTTCAAGAAATAAACTGAATTTTTCAACTATTAAAATAGTTTGACAATAAAATCCGGGTGACAATGCTACTTAAACTTTTGTTTTAGTAGCAGTAGCAATCGCAGTTGAGTCACATCTGTAATGTTTCAGTTTTTGGTATCTCAACATTAGCACTTCAAATTGGTTTTGACATACATATAATGTCACCGCGTGTGCGACGCTAGTTGGGGTACTCGGCGCTTTCGGTCCTCTGCTTGTGGGTCGCTTTTCATAAGAACATGAGTATTTAATCGAGCTATTAGTTGAAAGCAGCGCCATACGCAGGCAACGCGTTCTATAGGCCGGGGCCTTAAGATTAATTTTCAAGTTGATACAGGGTGGTCAGTTGCACATGATTTATGAAAACTTAATTAAATCACACAAAATCATAAAACAATTAATTAAATAAAATTAAACTAAATATCTACACATACACATATTCTATTTTTCGTTTAACATTCTTACAAAGGTTTGCCACCGCACATTTTACAATAAAGAGATATTATAGCAGTTATCTTTCTTGGTTTATTATAACTTTATAACAATTTTGTAATCATTATGACTCCTCTCTTAGTGTTCAGGGTGGTAACGTTAATTCGTTAAAAAAGGCATGTTATTGTGAGTTTTTTGTGAGGATGAGGAACCAAATCAAATTTCATTATCTAAAGTCTAAACCAATAATACATTAAGAAGTGACATTTCGAGATGGTTTAGTAAAATTTCTACAAAGAAATATTTAAAAATACGGCAATGGCAGCAATTATTCGGACGTGTCTCGAAAAAGGCGAGTTGTGGTGCCCCTCATAACTTGGTGCTGGATCATCGGAAATCAAGAAAAAAAAGTTCATTCATTAGACAGTAGTTTTCAACAGGTAATGTAGAGGGGGTTTTTCAACATTTTGACTTTTCACTTTTTTGGAACAGTTTGAAGGGAAAAACGCGGTTTTTTTTATAATTAATTAATAATTATAAATTAAGGGGTTATGACTACCCTTATAATACCATTAAACACAGTGCGAGTATTTAGGAAAATAGGAGAGGATTTGAAAGGAGACATCGATGCACCTTGCTTTTTAACATTTTTAAATCGTAATGCAGGGGAAAAACAGGGCCAGGATGAGCATTCCACATTCGGGTGGTGCGACTAAAATATGAATCTCTATACCTGACTGTACGCCCGAAGTTGGGCTCTAGGTAGAACTGATGAGCATTCCTAGCGAGGCGAGTGTTGCGGCTAAATTGTTTCAGGGGAGGAATGCAACTGGCTATTTCACTAGAGCAATGTTTATAGAAAAAGCGATAAAAGAGAGTGAGAAAGGTTACGTTTCGTCAATGTTCAAGAGAATCAATCGATTCTACGATTGAACTATCACCTATCAGTTTTTAACGTTCTATTTTGTACCCTATCAAGCAGGTGCAAAGATGTTTGAGCGGCACCTGACCAGATATGAGAGTTATACTCCAGTTTTGGGCGGATGAAGGCCTTATAAATTGTAGCCAGATCAGAAGGGGTGAAGAACTTCCTGCATCGTCTTAAGAAGCCTTAGCATTTAGCAGCGTTTTTAGCGACCTCAAGTATGTGGTCGTTCCAACGAAGATCATCGCTTTTACACATACCAAGTATTGAGAGCTTTTCGGTTTCTTCGATGCAGGTACCATTCATGGATAATGGCAATGGGGGAATGTGAAGCTTCAACGACAAGAGACAGCATTGAATTCTACTCGGTTCATAAGACCCCATGAAACAATGCTGTCAAGGTCAGAATTCAATGAGCTTATCATACGCAACCGTTCCAGTTGCACATCCGAAGAGCAGGGACGTGAATTTGGAAACGATATGAAAAGCTGAGGGTCGAGTTGTTAGCAAAACAGTTAAGCGGATTAGAAGTTTCGGACAAGAGATCATTAATGAAAATGAGGAAGAGAGTCGGAGACAAAACGGAGCCCTGGGGCACACCAGCATTTATGAAGTGGGTATCAGATTTGAAGCCATCCAATACAATTTGTATTGAACGGTCGGAAAGGTAATTTCTAATCCAACGAAGAAGAGACGCATCGATACAAAAAGCACGCATTTTCGATAAAAGAGCCTGATGCCAAACTCTATCAAATGCTTTAGAAATATCAAGCTCAATAATCTTACTTTCTCCAAAACAATGTAAAGATTGGTTTCACTTTTCGGTGAGATAAGCCATCAAATCACCAGTGAACCGTTTGCTACGAAAGCCGTACTGATGGCCATTAAGAAGCTTTCGTTCTTCAAGATATTTCATAAGTTGACGGTTTATCAACGTTTCCATGACCTTGGAAAGAAGGGACGTTAGTGCAATTGGACGGTAATTGGAAGGGGAGGAAGATTCGCCTTTTTTAGGTACCGGCTGGACAAATGCAGTTTTCCATTTACTCGGAAAAATCCCAGCAGAATATGAAAGATGGAAAAGAACAAAGGCTAATTTGTTATTGTAAAATTACAATTATCAACAAATTTGAAAAAAAAACTCTTCATCACTACCTTGTAAATTTTGAACAGATATAGTGTTTAAAATTTCAAAAGGATAGTTGCAGGAGTTTTGAAGTTATGAGCGGCGCCGACTTTGAAAAAGTGAGCTATGAGAAAAACTATTTAAAGCTGCCAGGTAACAATAGCCGAGCAGGTTTTTTTTATAACTAACGCGCTTATCAAGGGGTTAAGACTTCCCTCATAATGTTATAGAACACAGTGCGAGCATTTAAGAAAATAGGAGAGGATTTGAAAGTAGAAATCGAAGCACTTTGCTTTCGAAATTTTGTGAATCGTAATGTAGTGGCAAAACAGGGTCAAATAAAGCATTCAACGTGCGACTAAAATATGAATTTCTATACTTGACTTTACGTCCGACGTTGTGCTCAAGGTAAAACTGATAAGCATTCATAGCGAGGTGGGTTTTGCGGCTAAATTGTTTTAGGGGAGGAATGCAACTGTCAAATATATGGTCATTCCAATGAAGATCATCGTTTACACACATACCAAGTACTGACAGCTTTTCGGTTTCTTCGATGCAGGTACCGTTCATGGATAGCAATTTGGGATTGTTCAGCTTCAACGACAAGAGACAGCATTGAGTTTTCGAAGCATTGAATTCTACTCGGTTCTTATGACCCCATGTAACAATGCTGTCAAGGTCAGAATTCAATGAGCTTATCATACGCAGCCGTTCCAGTTGCACATCCGAAAAGCAGGGACGTGAATTTGGAAACGATTATGAAAAGCTGAGGGTCGAGTCGTCAGCGAAACAGTTGAGAGAATTAGAAGTTTCAGACAAGAGATCATTTATAAAAATGAGGAAGAGAGTCGGAGACAAAACGGAGCCCTTCTCTGGTCTAAAACCACATTGATAAGGACCTATCAAGTTGTTGACGTTTGGTTTCAGACGTTCACATATTACAGCAGACAAGATCTTATAAGCGACGTTAAGGAGGCTTATCCCTCTATAATTGGCGCAATTGTGAGGGTCTCCCTTCTTTAGGATCGGGCATACGATACTGAGGTTCCATTCATCGGGCATGCTTTCTTCCGACCATATCATGCAGATCAGCTGGTGCATGCTCCTTTCCAACTGGTCTCCAGCTGCCTTGAAGAGTTCGGCATCAAGGCCATCTGCACCTGCAGTCTTATCTGATTTAAGTTTGCATATGGCAAGCTTAACTTCCTCTAGGTCGGGAGGACGGCATTCTTGATCATCGTCCAAGCTGAATGGTGTAATCTGCTTGACAGCGGAATTTGTGTCCTCATCGCCGTTAAGCAGTCTGCAGAAATGATCTTTCCAGATCCTCAGTAGCGACTGTGACTCTATAACTATGTTTCCCTGCTGGTCTTTACAGGCTTGAGTTCGGGGTTTGCCACCCTGGCAGGATCTTTTTCGGTTTGATTTATTATAAAACAATTTGGCGCAGCCAGGAAAGAGCACTACGACCGAAATCCCTTCTGAAGTGAACAGTATAAAGCTTTTTTTTCGCCTTTTCTAGGGACCGGCTGGACAAATGCAATTTTCCATCTGCTCGGAAAAATCAAAGCAGAATAGGAAAGATGGAAAAGTTTACGCAGAGGTTTTGCCAGCGTAGAAGAACACCTCTTCAGAATAACGGCGGAGATACCATCTGGACCAGCGGATTTTTGTATGTTGAGATCTTTGAGGACTCTCGCATCCGAGCGAGTTCGAAAAAAAATCTGTTTCATCACAGAATCTACAGACTCAAGCTCAGGTGGAGCCAATATGCTATCAGGTAGTTTTGAGTTTGCCGCAAATTGAGCTGCTAACGAATTGGCTTTATCGATGGAACTGACATATGGAGAGGAAAACGAGCGTTGGGACCGATGACGTGGTCGAGTTCTTAACGTTCTTAACAAAAGACCAAAAATATTTGCTTCCTTTTGACAACAGTATTTTTTGCCTTACTTTTTGGTCATGCAAGAGTTTGGATGTAATCAACCTACCATCTCTTAATCTGACGCGCTCGAGTGTTTCTGAGGATCGACTTTTTTTTACTAATCTGACGGGCTGCCCTCAACGAACGCCCCATCATTAAGGTTTCATATATGGTAGGAGTACATTACAGGGTGCAAGGTTTCTCCCCATATGATTTTCTGACGCACTCGAATAACGTGCAAAATCCCTTCCTGGGCTCCCCTACTATAAGGCACTTGGAATTTATTTTCCGAACGCTCTTTGAAGCCAATTTGAAAATCCAACTGAATAAGTGCAACTTCTATTTTGGTTTTTCTTAAAACTACTTAAAATTAATTAGAACTACTTATAACTAATTAAAACCACATAAAACTAGAGCAACCACAGTAGCTTTTATTCTTTGTTTTATTATTCTTTTTGGATTTTTATTGTATGTTTTTTTTTTTTTTGATTTTTGACGCAGCTTTTTTTTTTAAATTTTTTTGGATCTTGATTTTTTACTTTTTTTTGATTTTCGATGCAGCTTTAAGTTTTTTTTGTATGGTTTTTAAATTTGTTTTGTTTGCCACTGTGCCCACCCCCTATACCCTAAGACCTACACTCTAAACCTTTGAAAGCCAGTCATTGGCGACTCACTATCAGTAACATTATCAATATGTTGCTCAGACAACCACCAAAACAGTTTAGACGTTTTAGTAACGTCCCGTCGGCGTCAATCGCGATCTGAGACCGGACTACTGAACCGGAGGAGCTCTTCAACTTCTCCGCCTACAGCGCCAACGTCTCGGCTGTAGAGGAGCCGTCGCGTCGTTCCATGGACTTACGGCAGATGTGGTAGATTAGCGGAACCGCCAACCTGTCCTGAATCAAACCTATCATGTCAAAAAAGAGGAAAGCCTCCGGTGGGACAAATTCACTGAAACGCGTTCTGCCCGTATATTCTATTTTAAGGTAGTAAGCCCCAAATATCACGCCATTGTCCGAAGTCATCGCTCTTGCAGTGTGACCCCGAGTCAGACTTTATCATGAAAATGTCGATTCAGTTTTTTTGAGCCCCGTTGTAAAGGACCTCATTAGGATAGTATTTTCTGTACTCCGACTCTGGTATTCTGTGCAATCCAAGACAGGTACGTAGACACTGCCTCTCAAACACCCGAATTTTTTCCATCTGAGACGCTGTATCATTGAACCACACAGGGCACCCATAGACAATCATCGGTGTTATGAGGGCCATGTAGCAAATCGGCGCAGGGACATATGTAACTCCTCGGGACATAAGTCCATTATGAACTTGTGTCCCACTTTAGTGGGACATTAGTCCAAAACTGGATTATGGACCATTGTCCCAGAGCGGTGGGGCATAAGTCCATAAAAGAAATGTTTGGACTTATGTCCCATTTTACATGTTTTGTTATGTTATGCAAACACAATACCTTTGGCGAGATGAAACTTTTCCAAAAAAGTGGCAGTCAAAAGAAATTTGGACTACATTAAAAACGTGTTTATCGGGTTTTTTCTTTGCTAATTACTAGGCAGGGCTACCATATGTCAAGGAGTCAGCGTAATGTCTTATAGTTAGAAAACCAAAGGTTGTTAGAATACCGCCGCTCGCTCTTCGAATTTGTAAGCAAAAAACTGTAGAAAAATTTTTATGTAGCAAGGAAAGGAAAAAGGAAAAAATGAAACAAAATCATTCTGCTTTCTTTTGTTTTCCTCAAACAGAAAAAGAGTGAATAAAATTAGAAAAAAACAATAGAAAGCGGAATCTGAAATTCTCAAAAATATAAATTTTTTAAATTTTCTTTTTTAAACAAAGAAGTTTTACTAACTTCTTAAAATAAAATATTATCTCCAAATTCTTGAAAACCATATCTCTACTTTGCGAATTTTAACTTTTATTTTTCTTAGTTCTCAGAAGCAAAATCTTATTCTGCTTTCTATTGTTTTTTTCTAATTTTATTCACTCTTTTTCTGTTTGAGGAAAACAAAAGAAAGCAGAATGATTATGTTTCATTTTTTTCTTTTTCCTTTCCCTGCTACATTAAAATTTACAAAAACACACAAAACAAAGTATCAATCGCAGACGCTTAATCTAAGTACAATCAACAATTGAAGATCTTATTGGAAAACCAAAACAAGTTATTAGCGGTTTTATGCCCAGCCAGCAACTTGATTTTAGTTAACCAACGAAATCAACACCGTTGATTGACTATCCACCTAGCAAACTCACAGGGCAGCCTCATTGCCTGCACATGCACAGACACACACCACTTTGATAAGATAAGAAATCGAATAGAAGCAATGTGTGCAGCGCAGCCACTGAGACTCTGAGAGCGGTGTGATGGAGGAGATAAACGAAAGTAAAGTATTAAGTGCTTGGTGTATTTTTTCGTTTTTTTGAGTGGCACACAGCACTGAATAAGTTTAATTCACAACTGTGATTTTAATATCATACTGCGCGGTGCGGCAGAAAAATGTTGGTTTTTTGTTTTGGACTGTTTGGATGTTGTATATATTTTTCTTTTTTTTTTTTTTGTTTGTAGGGAAAAAAGTAGTGATTCATTAGCCGCGTTTTATTATCAAAATGATCCAATCCGGATCAGATCTTGATAATAAAACAGCTTTAGATCATCATATTTCCAGTTGGAAGCTGTGAGAGACTCGCTCTCTCAACTGACATTTCAAAAGAGTTGCAGAGTTGCCCTACGAACTTTTTTTTCAATGGTTAATTTTTTGTTCTTTTTTTTAGGGAAAAATGATTCCTTCCTTTGTCAAATATATATTTTTTTGCACTAATTCTTATTAATTTCACGAATATATGTTTTGTTTCGTAAAACTTTTTCATTATGTCATGTATTATACAAAAATGAATAAATGTGAAGTTTCTCGGTATCTATCTAAAATATATTTCATTTCACACAGATAAAAATGTTCATGTGGCAATACTGTTGTTATTGGAAATATTGGAAATGATACCAACGTTTCAATGGAAAGTCTCCTCTTGTGTGAAATAGAAGAACTAATTTTTAGATCACAAAAATAGATCCAACTAAAAAGCAGGATTTCGCTTTGTTGTTTTAACGCTAATAAACCCATGATCTGATCCGGATCAGATCAATAATAAAACGCGGCTATTTTAGCGGACACTAGCGCGGTGCGTGTTGTCGCGATTGATAGCAGATCGGCACTTTACCTAACATACTGTGACGAAGCGTCACAGTTTCCTCTTCCAACTTTATCTTTCAAAGCCTCACCAAAGCATTCAAGTGTTTTTATTATTACTGAAATCACCTCCCGCATAATTAATTCAGGAAAAGTAAATGCTACTTGCTTTTAATTTTTGACTATGAACGCCAAACATTGTTTACTTCCCTTTTGCACGGCGCACATGCGCACCACAAACACCAGTCTAGCGTCTAAACACTCCTAGTGCATTGATTATTCGCCGATAAGAAGGCCCAGCAGGCATTCGCCGCCAAATCTGTCTCAATGGCAGCATACCCAACCGTCAGCTACTTCTCAATGTTTAGAAGCGGACCTACACCCAAGTCAGCCACATCCACGAAGCAGCAACCAACTGCATCCAAAATTTACAAGACAACACCAGCCAGGCCCACCAGACCAACACCAGCATCAACTATCTTCCTCAACAACGAGGCACAACGGATGTTTGGGAGCGACCTTGTTACCCTGATGCTAAAAGCCAAGACGGCAATGCATACCAGCTACAATAGCATGAGTGAAGGAGAGAAGTCCGTGGCCTAAGCCACATCATGACGTACAACGTAAATTCGTTGTACAGCCTGGAAAAGAGGACGTCATTCTGTTATACCACCATGCTGCTACTACAAAACGTAGTTGATGGACAAAACGTAGCTACTAGACAAATCGTAGGTGCGTCTATACAATAGTGTATAGCACAGGTCACGTAGGCACCGTTCCGTCATTTAATCTGAAGGATGATTTCAGCATATACAAGGATAGATTGGAGCAGTACTTTTTGGCCAACTATGTTGAGAATGAAAGACGAGTGCCGGTTATATTAACTACCATTAGTTATCGAGCATACGAGGTGGTAAGAGAGCTGGTTTTTCAGTTCGAGACAATGTCTTCGATAATCCGGAAAAGAATTGAATTCTTTGAGATGAAGCAGAATCAGGGAGAAATGGTGAACAGTTGGTTGGTGCGGCGTGCGGATGAGAAGCGTTGCATTGCATTGCAAATTCGGCAATCTTTTACAGGAATTTGTAAAAAACCGTTTCATAACGGGTCTAGTAAAAGGTCCAATATAAGATCGCGTGTGTGAGGAACAAGTTGAAAAACCTCTAGCAGAAATATTAAAAGTGACGTTACAACGGGAGGTGTCTCTGAAAGAGAAGGAGACCGATATATATCGTTTGCATTAATGCAGTGTTAAGTCCATGGGCAATCGCAGAGAAGGAAATCCAACCGTTCAACGACAAGCAGTATAGCGACAAGCTATTCAACAACAAAATAAGCAGCAAACAGTGGCAGACATTGGTGACAGGCTGGGTTACGCATGTGGGAAAGCAGGACATACATTCAGAACTTGCAAGGATAAAAAATGTATTTATAGAAATTGAAAAAAAAGAACATATAGAAAATGCATGTAGAGTCCAAAACATAAAATAAATTATTTAGAAGAAAATTTTAATGAAGTGGAGCAATTCAATTTAGACAAGAACGATAATAGCCGTATTTTATTATCACGATGATCCGGATCAGATATGATCAGCCATTTGATGCGAAAGGCAAAGGGAGGGGAAAAGGAATGAGGATTGGAATTTGGATAGTGTAAGGTAGGGTTTAGGATTAGGTAGGATTTAGGAATCGAACATACCAAAGGAAACGGAAAAGGAAAAATCAGAAAAAGTTAGGAAACAGAAAAAGGAAAGGGACCAAAACAAGTATGGGAAAGGTAGGTATGAACGATAGGAGGGGAAATTAGTTAGGGGAAGGAATGCACAGAGAGGAGACCTGGCACGCTCGCGGAGCACGGCTTAGCCCGCCTGGTGTGGGTGGGTCTTGCCTCCTCTGCTGCACCTCGCCTCGCAACCAAAAACATAAATCGTGCCAAAAGAAACGGGATACCACCACTAAAAGAAAACACAAAGCTCACCCCACGTTGGGCCCTGCGGATGGTAGTGCAGGGTGGCCTGTTCCCAACCGCAACCTAGAATCCAATCGGCCTTATCGTTTGGATTCCCCTTATGAAAATATCGAACTGTCAGAACTCAAACCATCAACACCACACACCTCACCCCATCACCGCCCGCTCACACCCCTCTAAAAATGGTATTTACCACGCCATCTTATTAAAACCAGATCGTTCTCAACCAAGGTTTGGCGTGATTAACATTTTTATTTATTAAACAGAGACACTAAACAAAATAAACCTAAACGTAACCAAAAAAATCATAAAAGCATAAAAAAAAAATAATAAAATGAAAATGAAATATGACACGAAAATGACTTTGACTACAAAAAGAATAAATTAACAGAAAAAAGGAAAATGAAAATGATTTAAAAATGTAACCTTAAAATCTAACCTACTATCTATCTATATATATATCTATATTGTTTTTTTTTTTGTGTTTTTATGTTTTTTGTTGTTTTTGTATTTTTATAATTTTATGTTGTTTTTGTATTTTTGTAATTTTATGTTGTTTTCGTATTTTTATATATTTTGTAGCAGGTGTATTTCTAAAAAACTGTAATTGTTTTTGTGCTCTTGTGTTCTAACGTTCATTAAATTCTCTGTATTATGTTCTTTTCAGGCCTATGGAAACCCGGAACGTCACCGACCCCGACTATTCCCACTCAGACTACTAGGGGATTTGTCTCGCCCCGACTAAAATTTGGGTCCTACCTATAAGGAGCTCCCTATACTGGACGAGGTTGCCAACAATCGACACACCAATGATCACGAAGCAAGAAGAATCAGGCTGGGCAACGGCTTCCTACCTCTTATGGTTTCAAAAAAAAAACACACCAAACAAAAACAGATTTTAAAAATGAATAAAAATGTGACATACAAATATAAGAAGAATCAAACAAGGAAAATGAATAAATAATAATAAAAAAAAAATCACGCCAAAAAAAACTTAAAACTAATACAGCAACACAGCATTCATTTTGTATATGGGCCCCTGGGGCGCTCCGCCACCTTGACAACAGGTGAACGTGAGATTCTCTTTGTTGTATGTATATTTTTGTTGTTTTTATGTCTCTTGATTCGTATTTTGATCCAATACTGATTATGTGTACTTCTTATTTTCCAAATTTTTGTTGTTGCTGGTTTATCGTTTGTGTCTACCCCCCTTTTTGTACCGATTTTTGCACTTCAACCCCACTTCATATAAATAAAAAAAAAACACTAGTACTTGGGGGACCCGGGACTCCCACGGGCCACTTAATCTCCGGATTGTTGTGTTGTTGGCTGTCTTTTGTTGCGTTTTACAATCTCCGTGTTGAGCGTAGTTTTGGATCTCCAATGGTACCATTAAATGATGGGCAAAAAAAATCATGGGTTTATTAGCGTTATGTTATGTCCGTACCTGAAGATAACCTGGGTTTCGTTCCAGGATGGTTTGAGTTAACCAAGTAGTGTCCGCATATGCATAAAAGTTTTCAGTTTATCTTTTTGTCTTAAGTTAAAAAGAGACAGATATAAAGTGTGAGCAGAACGCCAAGGACGTATGAGAGAATTCATTCTCTCTCCACTCACTTCCACTCTCTTAAATGTCAAATTCAATGGAATATTGGAAATAGTGTACTCAGCGCACTTGGTTTCGAGTAGGTTATCGCGAAACCCATTGACTAAAAAGGTTTAATTTTGTATTGCAAACCACTTGGTGATCATGCTAGTTTGGGATTGTTTTGAGTTAAACAAGTTTAACTCTCAGGTGCGGACATAGCATTACAACAACAAAACGAAATCTTGCTTTTCAGTTGGATCTATTTTTGTGATCTAAAAATTAGTTCTTCTATTTCACACAAGAGGAGACTTTCCATTGAAAACGTTGGTATCATTTCCAATATTTCCAATAGCAACAGTATTGTCACATGAAAATTTTTATCTGTGTGAAATGAAATACATTTTAGATAGCTAGCGAGAAACTTCACATTTATTAATTTTTGTATAATACATGACATAATGAAAAAGTTTTACAAAACAAAACAAACATTCGTGAAGTTAATAAAAAATAGTGCAAAAAAATGTATATTTGACAAAGTGCATGAGTATCATTTTTCCCAAAAAAAAGAACAAAAAATTAACCATTGAAATAAAAGTTCGTAGGGCAACTCTGCAAATCTTTCGAAATGTCAGTTGAAAGAGCGAGTTTCTCACAGCTTCCAACTGGAAATAATAAAAAATATGATTATCCAAAGCTGTTTTATTATCAAGATCCGATCCGGATTGGATCATTGTGATAATAAAATACGGCTAATATTAAAGTAGATCCTATTGTAATTAAATTAAATTAAATAATATTTCAATGTTAGTGGGGCTGGGGCTCACCCCCTATGACTTGATGCTGTCGTGGTGGGGGTGCTTAAGGGCATCTTCTCCAGCAATCCAGCTGCAGAACCTGACCAACCAAATTAACTCTAACAAAACCTCAATGTTAGAAAACTTGAGACTGAAAAAATGAAAAAAGTTAATAAAAGGAACAAAAAACGAACGGGGATATACGTTCAAAAGTCGGCAGGCGTCGCGACTGCTGGCGATGGCTTGGCCTCGAAAGAAAATAAGTCGCCAGTGACAAAACTATTAACAAAGATGACAGAAAAAGCGATTGGCGGAAAGGCTGGGGAGCCGAATGGAGTTCGTTCGAGGAAGGCCTCACAGGCTATCTAAGAAATGTGGAGAGCCCTCTGGTCCTAACGCCCCTCCTAATGAGGATGCCAACCAGTGGAAGGGCTGCTGTGACTCTCTGCAACACTTCCACTCATACTGCCCGTATTGAAGGGACCCCGGAGAAGACTATTGCAGCAAGTAGAGGGGCCGAGACTTTCGGCTCTAACGCGAACTGTGATGTGTTGACAATGTTGAAATTATTATCCTTTTATGTTAATTTACTTTACATTTTATTTAAGCAGTTTCAATTTTGATCAGGTTTTTATGTTTTTATACTCAGCTTAATATTTTTGTTTTTCTTTTTATTCTAATCAAATGTTTTCTAATATTTAGTTCTATAAAATAAACTTTTATCAATATTAACTTCTTTAATATAAAAATAATAGGTTATGGGCCAAGTCGCGAATATTGATTAATTGTTTGATTTTGAATCGAATTTTCAATTATAATTAGAATTGCTAAGAATTCATTAATCGTGAAATATGGATTTGGCAAAACATATAAGACCTTTGGCTGGTGAATCAGATAGGCCTATTTGGAGAAGGAAAATTCGAGACTTGTTGGACTATCATGAAGGAGCTTTAGATGCTATTGATGGGATTTTGAAGAAGCCAGAACCTTTAGAAGGGACTCCCAAGCCTTTACGAAAAGATTTGGGATTTTAATCCTAAATTCTTAAGGTTTTCCCAACCATAAATACACTTTTAAATACTTTCAAAACTGTCTTTGGTCTTTTTCACTTGATTCGCTCGTTCTTATTCTTGGTCGTATTTTCATTTTTCTTTAATTTTTTTCAGCAAAGGTTTAAAAATTCCTTTTCAACAAAAATTTTCTGGCGCCCACTTTTATTTTCGTTAGCTCCAGTACTAACAAAAACTTTATCATCACCCACCCACCCACTTAATACTTCGATTAAAAAAATTTAATTACCTTTATCAATTAATAAAATAACTCAACATTTCCACCGAACGCACATCCACAATGAAATCCAAAAACGGGCTCTGGCATGGATTCAAAACGAAGGAGGGCGCTTTGAGCACTTGTTATAATTGTATTTGTATTAAATACATAAAAAAACTACTAAAAGTGATCATATTATTGTTTTATTCAAACAAACCTCAAAGCAAAAACTTTTTTTTATTTTTTTTTTTTAATTTTTCCCATTTCGTATTTTTCCAAGTATCATAAAATGTATGGGTTTTTGAGCTAGCTTAATGCTGAGTTTTTTCTTTATTATTGTTTTGTTCATCTGTAAAAATAAAAAAACTCTATGTTTATCAGGCCTTTTCTCCAAGAAAATGACCTCAAAGTCAAAACTTTGTTTTGGGAAGAAAATTTGAACACCACTTAAAACTGAAAATCTGGCAACCCTAAGCCTATGGAAGCCTAATTTAAATACAGTCTTAAAGGTTGTTATTTCTAAAAAAAAATTGAGTCTAAGATTAGGTTCCTATCATCAGTTTCGACAGAGATATCGAATTTAACAAAGGTCAGGGTACACCAAAGTTAGCCTTTTTTTAAATTGTCAAAAAGTGATGTTAAACTTGAGAAACGGACTTTACTGTAAAACAATTTTTTTCTTAGAATATGACCAAGAATCATATCCCAAAGTATGTAAAACGAATAACGGGACACCCTTTATAATTAATAAAGAATATCTTCCCAACTGCAAAGAGAAGGAAAAGTGCAACAAATGGTCTGATTTGCATAGAGGAGATGAAACTATAACCCTGTATTTTTCGGGTGAGAAGTGAGAAATAGGTCAAGAGTGTTGGCCGGATGGCCTTCAATATCAGGAATCAGAGTGGGCTCATCAACAAGTTGAATTAATTGGTTAAGCTCAGCGAAGATCTCAACATATTTTCCTTCGGGTGTTGTCTGGCCAGAATGTCGAAGCCAGCCAGAATTGTGTACATTGAAATCGCCCGCAATTGCGATTTCAGTGTGAGGATAAAAGGTAACAATTCTTAATATGGAGTCAGATACTCGTAAGAGTTTGAATTGCTATATAAATTGGGGCTTCTATAGATAAAACAATAATGAATGATTTGCTTACGGACATTGAATTTTTACGACATGAAATTAAAATTCTTATTAAAACAAAGGCCGTATTGTGGTAGAAGTTGGTATGCAATATCATTTCGAATATAAACGGCGAGGCCATGGGAGGAAAAGAATAATGGTACTAAGCTATATTCAGGCAGGTTGAACTCTGAGGGATCAGAATCAAAATCTACCTGTGATTTACACAGTGCCAAAACAGCTGACCTGCATTTTGCTGTGTGAGCGTACACAGCAAATAAATTCGATCGCAACCCCCTAATAATGCTTAAATTGACTGGAAATTAACCCTACATTAAAATTTACAAAAACACACAAAACAAAGTATCAAACGCAGACGCTTAATCTAAGTGCAATCAACAATTGAAGATCTTATTGGAAAACCAAACCAAGTTACTAGCGGTTTTATGCCCAGCCAGCAACTTGATTTTAGTTACCCAACGAAATCAACACCGTTGATTGACTATCCACCTAGCAAACTCACAGGGCAGCCTCATTGCCTGCACATGCACAGACACACACCACTTTGATAAGATAAGAAATCGAATAGAAGCAATGTGTGCAGCGCAGCCACTGAGACTCTGAGAGCGGTGTGATGGAGGAGATAAACGAAAGTAAAGTATTAAGTGCTTGGTGTATTTTTTCGTTTTTTTGAGTGGCACACAGCACTGAATAAGTTTAATTCACAACTGTGATTTTAATATCATACTGCGCGGTGCGGCAGAAAAATGTTGGTTTTTTGTTTTGGACTGTTTGGATGTTGTATATATTTTTCTTTTTTTTTTTTTTTGCTTGTAGGGAAAAAAGTAGTGATTCATTAGCCGCGTTTTATTATCAAAATGATCCAATTCGGATCAGATCTTGATAATAAAACAGCTTTAGATCATCATATTTCCAGTTGGAAGCTGTGAGAGACTCGCTCTCTCAACTGACATTTCAAAAGAGTTGCAGAGTTGCCCTACGAACTTTTTTTTCAATGGTTAATTTTTTGTTCTTTTTTTTAGGGAAAAATGATTCGTTCCTTTGTCAAATATATATTTTTTTGCACTAATTCTTATTAATTTCACGAATATATGTTTTGTTTTGTAAAACTTTTTCATTATGTCATGTATTATACAAAAATGAATAAATGTGAAGTTTCTCGGTATCTATCTAAAATATATTTCATTTCACACAGATAAAAATGTTCATGTGGCAATACTGTTGTTATTGGAAATATTGGAAATGATACCAACGTTTCAATGGAAAGTCTCCTCTTGTGTGAAATAGAAGAACTAATTTTTAGATCACAAAAATAGATCCAACTAAAAAGCAGGATTTCGCTTTGTTGTTGTAACGCTAATAAACCCATGATCTGATCCGGATCAGATCAATAATAAAACGCGGCTATTTTAGCGGACACTAGCGCGGTGCGTGTTGTCGCGATTGATAGCAGATCGGCACTTTACCTAACATACTGTGACGAAGCGTCACAGTTTCCTCTTCCAACTTTATCTTTCAAAGCCTCACCAAAGCATTCAAGTGTTTTTATTATTACTGAAATCACCTCCCGCATAATTAATTCAGGAAAAGTAAATGCTACTTGCTTTTAATTTTTGACTATGAACGCCAAACATTGTTTACTTCCCTTTTGCACGGCGCACATGCGCACCACAAACACCAGTCTAGCGTCTAAACACTCCTAGTGCATTGATTATTCGCCGATAAGAAGGCCCAGCAGGCATTCGCCGCCAAATCTGTCTCAATGGCAGCATACCCAACCGTCAGCTACTTCTCAATGTTTAGAAGCGGACCTACACCCAAGTCAGCCACATCCACGAAGCAGCAACCAACTGCATCCAAAATTTACAAGACAACACCAGCCAGGCCCACCAGACCAACACCAGCATCAACTATCTTCCTCAACAACGAGGCACAACGGATGTTTGGGAGCGACCTTGTTACCCTGATGCTAAAAGCAAAGACGGCAATGCATACCAGCTACAATAGCATGAGTGAAGGAGAGTAGTCCGTGGCCTAAGCCACATCATGACGTACAACGTAAATTCGTTGTACAGCCTGGAAAAGAGGACGTCATTCTGTTATACCATCATGCTGCTACTACAAAACGTAGTTGATGGACAAAACGTAGCTACTAGACAAATCGTAGGTGCGTCTATACAATAGTGTATAGCACAGGTCACGTAGGCACCGTTCCGTCATTTAATCTGAAGGATGATTTCAGCATATACAAGGATAGATTGGAGCAGTACTTTTTGGCCAACTATGTTGAGAATGAAAGACGAGTGCCGGTTATATTAACTACCATTAGTTATCGAGCATACGAGGTGGTAAGAGAGTTGGTTTTTCAGTTCGAGACAATGTCTTCGATAATCCGGAAAAGAATTGAATTCTTTGAGATGAAGCAGAATCAGGGAGAAATGGTGAACAGTTGGTTGGTGCGGCGTGCGGATGAGAAGCGTTGCATTGCATTGCAAATTCGGCAATCTTCTACAGGAATTTGTAAAAAACCGTTTCATAACGGGTCTAGTAAAAGGTCCAATATAAGATCGCGTGTGTGAGGAACAAGTTGAAAAACCTCTAGCAGAAATATTAAAAGTGACGTTACAACGGGAGGTGTCTCTGAAAGAGAAGGAGACCGATATATATCGTTTGCATTAATGCAGTGTTAAGTCCATGGGCAATCGCAGAGAAGGAAATCCAACCGTTCAACGACAAGCAGTATAGCGACAAGCTATTCAACAACAAAATAAGCAGCAAACAGTGGCAGACATTGGTGACAGGCTGGGTTACGCATGTGGGAAAGCAGGACATACATTCAGAACTTGCAAGGATAAAAAATGTATTTATAGAAATTGAAAAAAAAGAACATATAGAAAATGCATGTAGAGTCCAAAACATAAAATAAATTATTTAGAAGAAAATTTTAATGAAGTGGAGCAATTCAATTTAGACAAGAACGATAATAGCCGTATTTTATTATCACGATGATCCGGATCAGATTTGATCAGCCATTTGATGCGAAAGGCAAAGGGAGGGGAAAAGGAATGAGGATTGGAATTTGGATAGTGTAAGGTAGGGTTTAGGATTAGGTAGGATTAAGGAATCGAACATACCAAAGGAAACGGAAAAGGAAAAATCAGAAAAAGTTAGGAAACAGAAAAGGAAAGGGACCAAAACAAGTATGGGAAAGGTAGGTATGAACGATAGGAGGGGAAATTAGTTAGGGGAAGGAATGCACAGAGAGGAGACCTGGCACGCTCGCGGAGCACGGCTTAGCTCGCCTGATGTGGGTGGGTCTTGCCTCCTCTGCTGCTCCTCGCCTCGCAACCAAAAACATAAATCGTGCCAAAAGAAACGGGATACCACCACTAAAAGAAAACACAAAGCTCACCCCACGTTGGGCCCTGCGGATGGTAGTGCAGGGTGGCCTGTTCCCAACCGCAACCTAGAATCCAATCGGCCTTGTCGTTTGGATTCCCCTTATGAAAATATCGAACTGTCAGAACTCAAACCATCAACACCACACACCTCACCCCATCACCGCCCGCTCACACCCCTCTAAAAATGGTATTTACCACGCCATCTTATTAAAACCAGATCGTTCTCAACCAAGGTTTGGCGTGATTAACATTTTTATTTATTAAACAGAAACACTAAACAAAATAAACCTAAACGTAACCAAAAAAATCATAAAAGCATAAAAAAAAAATAATAAAATGAAAATGAAAGATGACACGAAAATGACTACAAAAAGAATAAATTAACAGAAAAAAGGAAAATGAAAATGATTTAAAAATGTAACCTTAAAATCTAACCTACTATCTATCTATATATATATATTGTTTTTTTTTTGTGTTTTTATGTTTTTTGTTGTTTTTGTATTTTTATAATTTTATGTTGTTTTTGTATTTTTGTAGTTTTATGTTGTTTTCGTATTTTTATATATTTTGTAGCAGGTGTATTTCTAAAAAACTGTAATTGATTTTGTGCTCTTGTGTTTTAACGTTCATTAAATTCTCTGTATTATGTTCTTTTCAGGCCTATGGAAACCCGGAACGTCACCGACCCCGACTATTCCCACTCAGACTACTAGGGGATTTGCCTCGCCCCGACTACAATTTGGGTCCTACCTATAAGGAGCTCCCTATACTGGACGAGGTTGCCAACAATCGACACACCAATGATCACGAAGCAAGAAGAATCAGGCTGGGCAACGGCTTCCCACCTCTTATGGTTTCAAAAAAAAACACACCAAACAAAAACAGATTTTAAAAATGAATAAAAATGTGACATACAAATATAAGAAGAATCAAACAAGGAAAATGAATAAATAATAATAAAAAAAAAATCACGCCAAAAAAAACTTAAAACTAATACAGCAACACAGCATTCATTTTGTATATGGGCCCCTGGGGCGCTCCGCCACCTTGACAACAGGTGAACGTGAGATTCTCTTTGTTGTATGTATATTTTTGTTGTTTTTGTGTCTCTTGATTCGTATTTTGATCCAATACTGATTATGTGTACTTCTTATTTTCCAAATTTTTGTTGTTGCTGGTTTATCGTTTGTGTCTACCCCCCTTTTTGTACCGATTTTTGCACTTCAACCCCACTTCATATAAATTAAAAAAAAACACTAGTACTTGGGGGACCCGGGACTCCCACGGGCCACTTAATCTCCGGATTGTTGTGTTGTTGGCTGTCTTTTGTTGCGTTTTACAATCTCCGTGTTGAGCGTAGTTTTGGATCTCCAATGGTACCATTAAATGATGGGCAAAAAAAATCATGGGTTTATTAGCGTTATGTTATGTCCGTACCTGAAGATAACCTGGGTTTCGTTCCAGGATGGTTTGAGTTAACCAAGTAGTGTCCGCATATGCATAAAAGTTTTCAGTTTATCTTTTTGTCTTAAGTTAAAAAGAGACAGATATAAAGTGTGAGCAGAACGTCAAGGACGTATGAGAGAATTCATTCTCTCTCCACTCACTTCCACTCTCTTAAATGTCAAATTCAATGGAATATTGGAAATAGTGTACTCAGCGCACTTGGTTTCGAGTAGGTTATCGCGAAACCCATTGACTAAAAAGGTTTAATTTTGTATTGCAAACCACTTGGTTATCATGCTAGTTTGGGATTGTTTTGAGTTAAACAAGTTTAACTCTTAGGTGCGGACATAGCATTACAACAACAAAACGAAATCCTGCTTTTCAGTTGGATCTATTTTTGTGATCTAAAAATTAGTTCTTCTATTTCACACAAGAGGAGACTTTCCATTGAAAACGTTGGTATCATTTCCAATATTTTCAATAGCAACAGTATTGCCACATGAACATTTTTATCTGTGTGAAATGAAATACATTTTAGATAGCTAGCGAGAAACTTCACATTTATTCATTTTTGTATAATACATGACATAATGAAAAAGTTTTACAAAACAAAACAAATATTCGTGAAGTTAATAAGAAATAGTGCAAAAAAATGTATATTTGACAAAGTGCATGAGTATCATTTTTCCCAAAAAAAAAAAGAACAAAAAATTAACCATTGAAATAAAAGTTCGTAGGGCAACTCTGCAAATCTTTCGAAATGTCAGTTGAAAGAGCGAGTTTCTCACAGCTTCCAACTGGAAATAATAAAAAATATGATTATCCAAAGCTGTTTTATTATCAAGATCCGATCCGGATTGGATCATTGTGATAATAAAATACGGCTAATATTAGAGTAGATCCTATTGTAATTAAATTAAATTAAATAATATTTCAATGTTAGTGGAGCTGGGGCTCACCCCCTATGACTTGATGCTGTCGTGGTGGGGGTGCTTAAGGGCATCTTCTCCAGCAATCCAGCTGCAGAACCTGACCAACCAAATTAACTCAAACAAAACCTCAATGTTAGAAAACTTGAGACTGAAAAAATGAAAAAAGTTAATAAAAGGAACAAAAAACGAACGGGGATATACGTTCAAAAGTCGGCAGGCGTCGCGACTGCTGGCGATGGCTTGGCCTCGAAAGAAAATAAGTCGCCAGTGACAAAACTATTAACAAAGATGACAGAAAAAGCGATTGGCGGAAAGGCTGGGGAGCCGAATGGAGTTCGTTCGAGGAAGGCCTCACAGGCTATCTAAGAAATGTGGAGAGCCCTCTGGTCCTAACGCCCCTCCTAATGAGGATGCCAACCAGTGGAAGGGCTGCTGTGACTCTCTGCAACACTTCCACTCATACTGCCCGTATTGAAGGGACCCCGGAGAAGACTATTGCAGCAAGTAGAGGGGCCGAGACTTTCGGCTCTAACGCGAACTGTGATGTGTTGACAATGTTGAAATTATTATCCTTTTATGTTAATTTACTTTACATTTTATTTAAGCAGTTTCAATTTTGATCAGGTTTTTATGTTTTTATACTCAGCTTAATATTTTTGTTTTTCTTTTTATTCTAATCAAATGTTTTCTAATATTTAGTTCTATAAAATAAACTTTTATCAATATTAACTTCTTTAATATAAAAATAATAGGTTATGGGCCTAGTCGCGAATATTGATTAATTGTTTGATTTTGAATCGAATTTTCAATTATAATTAGAATTGCTAAGAATTCATTAATCGTGAAATATGGATTTGGCAAAACATATAAGACCTTTGGCTGGTGAATCAGATTGGCCTATTTGGAGAAGGAAAATTCGAGACTTGTTGGACTATCATGAAGGAGCTTTAGATGCTATTGATGGGATTTTGAAGAAGCCAGAACCTTTAGAAGGGACTCCCAAGCCTTTACGAAAAGATTTGGGTTTTTAATCCTAAATTCTTAAGGTTTTCCCAACCATAAATACACTTTTAAATACTTTCAAAACTGTCTTTGGTCTTTTTCACTTTATTCGCTCGTTCTTATTCTTGGTCGTATTTTCATTTTTCTTTAATTTTTTTCAGCAAAGGTTTAAAAATTCCTTTTCAACAAAAATTTTCTGGCGCCCACTTTTATTTTCGTTAGCTCCGGTACTAACAAACACTTTATCATCACCCACCCACCCACTTAATACTTCGATTAAAAAAATTTAATTACCTTTATCAATTAATAAAATAACTCAACATTTCCACCGAACGCACATCCACAATGAAATCCAAAAACGGGCTCTGGCATGGATTCAAAACGAAGGAGGGCGCTTTGAGCACTTGTTATAATTGTATTTGTATTAAATACATAAAAAAACTACTAAAAGTGATCATATTATTGTTTTATTCAAACAAACCTCAAAGCAAAAACTTTTTTTTATTTTTTTTTTTTAAATTTTTTCCATTTCGTATTTTTCCAAGTATCATAAAATGTATGGGTTTTTGAGCTAACTTAATGCTGAGTTTTTTCTTTATTATTGTTTTGTTCATCTGTAAAAATAAAAAAACTCTATGTTTATCAGGTCTTTTCTCCAAGAAAATGACCTCAAAGTCAAAACTTTGTTTTGGGAAGAAAATTTGAACACCACTTAAAACTGAAAATCTGGCAACCCTAAGCCTATGGAAGCCTAATTTAAATACAGTCTTAAAGGTTGTTATTTTAAAAAAAAATTGAGTCTAAGATTAGGTTCCTATCATCAGTTTCGACAGAGATATCGAATTTAAACATGATAATAAATTAAAACATCAAGGAAATATTCATTTAAATATTATTTGCTTTGTTTACCATGGTACTGTGACAAAGACAAATGTCAGTACCGTGGATGTATAATTAACCTATCTTAATTCTCACATGTAATTAAATTGATTGGCCGAATAATTTTGAATTTACATGTGAATTTAAATAATTATTCAGTATATTTGACCTAAACATTGTATTGACACGCGTGAATTTCAATACCATGGTACTGACCGGTAATTTTATGACATACCTTTTAAAAAACACAATAAATTATTTCTGTTTTAACAGCGAGTCTAAAAACAAACCACACAGCTATGAATTGTACACAAATAGTCATTCTTCAGAATGCCACTAGAGCGAGCGGCAGAAACTGAATAATAGATGGCGTTTAAGCGGGAAATATGTGGCAACCATAAACACTCTATACAAAAACATAAATTCAAATTAACTAATTTCATTATCATGACAACCGAAATAATTGTTATTATTTCCAAACAAAAATATAAACTCAAATTAACTAATTATCATGACAACCGAACTAATTGTTATTTTTTCCAAACAATTTCATGACAACCAAAATGATTTTTTCAAAATAAATCTAACTTGTTCATATCATTATTATTGGTAAACCAGAACCGAAAGGATCAAAAATAAATAATAATTAATACATAGTTAAATACTAGTTTTTGTTTTATCTTACATTTGTGTGGTTAAAGATAGCAATCAACCACAAATTGGTGACCCCGACGTGATTGATAAAAAGTTAATCACAATTTATCAAGGAATTTTAGAAGTTGCATCCACAAAAGAGGAAAGAAGATAATAACTTAACAATGGCAGAAGATCTTCAAAATGATGCAAAGCAGAGCATCAATAAAAGGATTGATTACTAAAATCTAAAATTATTTCACAATCCAAAATAGAACTGCTCTCCAGGCCAGGACGAAATTAAAATCGCTTGATCATCTTTACCAAGAATTCAACGGAATTCAAGACCAGATTGATGCGAAACAAATTGAGCTATGTGAAGATGCATCAGAATATCAAGGTGCAGACAATGAAAGGGACTCAATTGATGATCAATACAGTTATATTTCAAGGCTTATCAAGACAGTTTTGGAAGAAGATCAATACCCAGGTCATCAATCAGCTTCAAGAAGAAATTGCACGTTTGAAAATAGTCAACCAGCAGAATTCTAATCATGGCTCAGATGTGTGCAAACAAAATAATGTTCGCATTAAGCTTCCGAATTTCGATAAATCTCAGCCACATATCTGGTTGGCACCGGTTGCAGCAGCATTTAAACTATCCAACATTGAAGACGACGAGCAAAAGTTTTCCCAAATACTGGTTAACATGGAGGGTGACGTTTTGAAGATGGTTGCTGAATTGGCAACAGATACTAGCATCCGGAATAAATATGTGGAATTTAAAGCTAGATTAACAAAGAGCTATGCGGAATCAATTGACACCAAACTCAGGCGTCTTTTTCGTGGAGAAGATGTTATTGGTAAGAAGCCAAGTGAAATTCTAGCACACATAAAAAGTCTGGCTTCGAACCAATGCAATACGACTCTTCTGAGGACATTTTTCTTTGAACAAATTCCCCACCAATGTAGAGTTCTACTGACCATTCTGCCAGAGACAACTAGCCTTGACGATTTGGCTGAAATGGCTGATAAAATCTTCAACATCAACGCCAGTTCAGCCGTTTATGCAGTTTCGCATGTGCCAACGCATGAAAGTCCAAACAATATCCAAGCAGACTATTAAGGATTTGTCTGAGAAAATCAACACAATCGAAAAGAACATCCGGTTTTCCAGATCCAGGCATCGTAACGTAACACGCTCACGAGGAAGATCAAATTCAAAATTAAGTATCACTGATAATCCAAATAATCCAAATGGTATTTGTTATTTTCATAGGAGATTTGGAAATAATTCATTCAAATGCAGTCAACCGTGCTCCTGGAGGGTGGACCAACCCAGTGAGTCGGAAAACTAAAGACGCTGTTGCTAGTTGAATCAGTTCACGACAGCAACAGAAATACTGATTCAAAAACCAGCTCCATCCAAATCAAAGAAAGCCGTCTTCATATCTTCGACAAATTAACAAACACCAAATATCTCATTGATTTTGGATCAGCAGTCTCGGTCATTCCAAAATCCACCAGGCAGAAACATTTGAACATAAGTGATTTAAAACTTTTTGCTGCAAATCAAACTGAAATCAAGACATTTGGATCTGAAATAATTACAGTTGCAATGGGACTTCGTCGAGCTTTTAAATGGCCCTTTATTATCGCTGATGTACAATCCGCTATTATCGGGGCCGATTTTCTTACTCATTATGAACTTTTGATTGACTTGAAGAACCAACGTCTCATTGATGCAACAACTAGAACTGTAAAAAATGGAAATATGTCCGAAACTTCAACATTCAGCATTTCAACAATCAACTCCACCAAGCCATACTCATCCTTGCTGGAAAAATATGTTGAAATCACGAAGCCTATCACAATCAATAGGAAAGTTTTAAATGTCGATTACGCTCATCACATATCAAACAACGGTCCACCAGTCACTGAAAAATGTCGCAAATTAGCTGGAGAAAAAGCAATAGCAGGAAAAAAAAGAAATATTGGACTTACTTGACATAGGAGTTATAAGACCATCAAGCAGTCCATACTCAAGTCCAATTCACATGGTTAAAAAAAAGAATGGTTCCTGGAGACTTTGTGGGGATTACAGAAAACTGAATGCAGCAACCGTTCCTGACAAATATCCTCCACCAATGATAAATGATGTATTTCAACTTCTTCATGGTAAGACAATATTTTCAAAAATTGATTTACAGAAAGCATATTATCAAATACCAATGAATGAGAAAGCCATCAAGAAAACTGCAATCATCACTCCATGGGGGTTATATGAGTACCTTGTGATGCCATTTGGTTTGCGAAATGCAAGTCAAACGTTTCAAAGATATGTCGACTCAATTTTTCGTTATCTAACCTTTAAAAGAACGTCTTGAACAAATCCTCAACTATTCAAAACCTCAAACAGTTATGGAACTGCGAAGATTCTTGGGTATGATGAATTATTACAGGAGAAGTATTTTTTTTTTTTGTTGGAGGTTTTTAAAATACCAGCTGGAGCACTCAGACCTAAATACCGGTCCATTGTTCTACCAGATAGCAACCTTCTATTTGTTATAGCTTTCCAGATGTTCGGAGAAAAGCCAAAAGACGCTGCCATGGTAAGGAGCCTAAGTTACCAGCTCTCACCATGTCTGCGCCGAGTATCTGTATCCTCATGCGAGAAAAAGCAGGACATTCACAGAGGAAGTGCTCTGTGGTGTCCTCATCTTCTCCACAAGATTCACAGAGTGTGGTATCACTTAAACCTAACACGTTTAAATGCTTGGCAAAAGAGAAGTGCCCGCTGGCAACGCCAATAAGCTTCCTACAGTCTTTTCTGCTACGAGCTAGCAAAAATGTTGCAGTCTTCTTACTAACGTTGGGGAGCATACGCTTGGTTTGTCTGCATCCAATGGAGGCATGCCATCTACGGTTGTGTTCTTCACAGATCCAATCGTTGATTGAAGCCCTCACTGAGGACGCTGGCAGACCTAGCGACGGTTCAGGTCCTGAGAAAGCTGTCTGAGATCCCTGCCTAGCGAGTTCATCGGCGATCTCATTTCCAGTTATGCCGTGATGGCCTGGAACCCAAATTAGACTCAAGGAATTTAATCTCCCGATCGCATTCAGAGAGCTCTTGCATTCCTGGATCACTTTCGAAGTGGTTAGAGGGTTGAGAAGGGCCTTAAGCACAGCTTGGCTATCACTGCAAACAAAGATACTTCTCCCCGTCCATCCATTATTCGTTACGTGGCTCAAGGCCATTAGGATAGCATAAGCCTCCGCTTGGAAAACGGATGCGTATGATCCCAAAGATGAGTGCAGTCGTATGTCGTCGTTCTCAACAAAGGCACCAGCACCAGAACCCTCGTCGGTTTTGGAGCCATCTGTGAAGATACGATAACAGTTCTTTCCAGGCTCAGATTCTGGAGCGAACCAGTCCTGAACCGAAGGAAAGCTGACTGAGTAATTTTGACGCAGTTTGAGCCTTGGGATCATCGTGTCAGACGGCATATCCATTAGACGTGGGTCAAAGGATATGCTGCTTGCGAGTTCCTCAAAGCTCCAGTGCGAATTGTGCCAGAGACCACATCGTTTTAAACGAGAAATGGTCTTGAGAGTACACCCCATGATGAAGGTATCAAGGGGAGGAAGGTTCAACAGTGCGTCGAGAGCAGCACCCGGTGTGCTGGGGAAGGCCCCCGTAACACCCAGACAAATTGTTCTTTGAAGTTTGGCAAACGAGGCAATAACGTTTTTACGCGAGAGCTTATTCCACCAAACAACTGACGCATAGGAGATGATTGGTCTTATCATAGCCGTAAAGATCCAAAGGACCCTTTTCGGTGAAAGACCCCATGTCTTGCCAAAAGCTCCTTTACATTGCCAGAAAATTGACAGTGCTTTAGTAGTTTTAGACTCGACATGTTTCGACCAAAGAAGTTTGTTATCCAGGATTACTCCAAGATGCTTGACTTCTTTTGAAAAGGGAATGTTGACGCCTTTAAGCGTAAGATGGGTCAGACCAGTCAATTTTCAACGTCTCGTGAAGAGGACAACTTCAGTTTTAAGAGGATTGACGGAGAGACCGTTTCTAACACACCAGGTGTCAATCATACAAAGCGCAGCCTGTGCTCGGGAGCAGACAGCTTGGAGGCTGGAGCCAACCGAGAGCACGGCGACGTCATCTGCATATGCTTGGGCATGAACATTAGAACCATTGAGCATTACAAGTAGAGAGTCGATCAACATGCACCACAGAAGAGGAGATAAAACGCCACCTTGTGGGCAGCCCTTATTTACTCCCGTTGCAACATATTGTCCACAGTCCGCCTCAGCGATTACGGTTCTCTTCATTAGCATTGCTTTAATCCACAACACTAATGACTCGTTCACACCGTGTTCTCTGGCAGCATTACACATACCATCGAAGCTAGCATTGTCAAAAGCACCTTGAATGTCGATGAAAATGCCTACCGCAAATTCTTTCCTGTCAAGTGCGCATTCAATCCTGCTAACAAGATTTTGTAGTGCGGTCTCGCAAGATTTTCCCCTTTGGTAAGCATGTTGCATCTGAGACAGAGGGTGTAATTGGAGTGAGGTTTTACGAATGTAAATCTCAACCATTCTTTCCAGCGTCTTAAGCAGAAAGGAGGTAAGACTGATGGGTCTAAAGCTCTTGGCGAGTGAGTAGTCTTGTTTACCAATTTTTGGTATGAAGGCGACTCTAACACTCTGCCATGAAGTTGGTATATACGCTAGGGCTAAACTACCAGTGAAAATATTTTTCAAAGTTGGAAGCAAAAGGTTTATACTTTCCTGCAACATAGCTGGGTAAACACCGTCAGTGCCAGGTGACTTGAAACTGTCAAAAGATGCCACGGCATATTTGATGGCTTCGTCGGTAACAACTAACGATGACGTGTACCAGCTAAGTCGAGTGGATTTATCGGATTCACCTGATCTAAGGGAAATAGATTGCTGCGGTCCGATTGATATCTGGTTTCCTGGAAAATGAGTTTCCAGCATAAGACTGAGTGTCTCTGCTTTGGACTCGGTATAGGAACCGTCTGATTTCCACAGGAGAAGTATACCAAATGCAGCAAGTATATTGCTACCACTGGACACAAGAAGCCAACATAGCATTTGATGAAAGTAAGCGCATCCTTGCTGAAGCAATACTAATGGCCTTTCCATCACCAACAGCTCCAATCACTCTTACAACCGATGGATGCATCTACTATGGCAATAGGCGCTTCTCTTGAGCAGTTTGAAGACGATAAGTGGAAACCAATAGGGTTTTTTTCAAGGAAACTCTCTGATTCAGAGAAGAAGTATAGTACCTACGATCGTGAGCTTCTTGCTATCTTCGCTGGACTTAAGTACTTTAAACACTTATTAGAAATTCGTGATTTTGTCATCAGAACCGACCACAAGCCACTTACAAGAGCATTCCACCAAAAATTAGAAAAAGCTTCCGATCGGCAACTGAGACAACTCGACTACATTTCTCAATTTTCAACCGAAATTGTTTACGTAAAGGGAGAAGAAAACGTTGTAGCAGACGCCTTATCTCGCATCAATGCCATCAACATGCCAACCACTCTAGATCCAGAAACTGTTAAACGAGAACAGGAACACGATGCAGAGTTAATACAAATGATTGAAAATTCAAAATTAAGCAAACTCCAAAAAATTAAAGCTCAAGATGACTTCGAAATTTACTGTGATGTATCAACAGGAACCATTCGGCCATACATTCCAAAATCACTCAGATACATAGCTTTCAACACCGTTCATAATCTCTCTCATCCTAGCGGTAGATGTACCTCAAAATCTATGAGAGAAAAGTTCACATGGAATGGAATAAGAAAAGAAGCTATTAAATGGTCGCGAGAATGCTTAGAATGCCAAAGGTCAAAAGTTCAAAGACACAACAAACTACGAGCAGAGCATATTAAAGTTCCTGACAACAGATTCGACCATATACATATGGATATCATCATGCTTCCAGTTTACAAAGGAAGGAAATATTGCCTGACAATCATCGATCGTTTCTCCAGGTGGCCAGTAGCAGTTCCTCTCAAGGACATTACTGCTGAGACAATTGTTACAGCTTTCTGGGAAAACTGGGTCGTACACTATGGAACACCAGCAACTATAACTTCGGATCAAGGTTCGCAGTTTGAGTCAACATTGTTCTCAGCTCTAGCAAGTTTAATAGGAGCCCACAAAAACAGGACCACGCCATATCACCCTCAATCGAATGGGATGGTTGAAAGATGGCACAGAACCTTAAAAGCTGCACTCATGTGTTCACCTAAGCCTTGGATAGAAATTCTTTCTACAGTTTTGCTTGGACTTACTAGTTTTAAGGAAGACATCGAAGCGACTCCAGCAGAGATGTTGTAAGGCACTAGCTTGAGAATTCCTGGAGAGTTTCTGGTAAGTTCTGATCAACCAGGAAATCCACAACTATTTGTTGAAAAACTCAGGGAATTTATGCGCCGCCTAAGACCTACTTCAACAGCTCATCATACAGAAAGCAGGTTATTCATTTTAAAGAATTTAAATACATGTAGTATGTACTCATGCGTTTCTTCGATGTGATCATGTGAAGGCACCCTTAGAACAACCGTACGTGGGACCAAACAAAATAATAGAAAGAGTATCAGACATAGTTTACAAACTCGACATTAATGGTACCGAAAAAAATATTTCCGTCAGCCGATTGAAACCAGCATATATAACTAAGACTGATGAAGATACTATTGAATCAGGAATTGATTCAAATACCACTCAACAACTACCTGATCATATATGGGGAGCAACGATGGATAGGCCACAAAAGACTTATTCAAGAAAGTTGAAACAGGTTGATTTTAAGTTATAAATTTATTTCTGAAACCTCTTAAGGGAGGAATAGTGTGGCAACCATAAACACTCTACACAAAAACATAAATTCAAATTAACTAATTTCATTATCATGACAACCGAACTAATTGTTATTTTTTCCAAACAATTTCATGACAACCAAAATGATTTTTTCAAAATAAATCTAACTTGTTCATATCATTATTATTGGTAAACCAGAACCGAAAGGATCAAAAATAAATAATAATTAATACATAGTTAAATACTAGGTTTTGTTTTATCTTACATTTGTGTGGTTAAAGATAGCAATCAACCACAAATATTTTAATTTGAAAATTGAAGAAAATTCCAGAACATGAAGCAATGACCATTATTCCTTTCTACTAGTCAATATTGGGATACAATTGTAGCATAATTTGATGAAATGTACAATAGGTTTTAGTTATAAAAGCATAACTTTAGATTGTAATACGACTGTTTATAGAAATTTATGTATTAGGTTCGAAAAACGAGATTCAGACATGCCACGGTACTGACATTTTGGATATAATTTTGCAAATCATTCATGATCCGTCAATACTTATGCTTCAATAAACATTGTCGGTAGTAAAATACTATCAAATTCATCATAATTATCATTTTTTAACAAAAAAAAAACATAGCAAACAATAATTACAGTACCAGACATAAAAAATCAAATAAAAAAAAAATAAAAAAAAAATCAAATAAAAACAAGGAGCGGTGAATTCGCCGGTGCAATGCAATAAGACCGGCGGCAATAAGACCCGCGAATTTTTATTTTTACACCACACATCCATATTTCCTTGAGAAAATTTTTGACGCTTCGCTTGTAGCTCCATTATTCTATCCGTGAGTAAAAAGCAAAGCGAACAAAATTTGTCTACGTGTAATACGTGCCTGCGGTTGAACTTAAGAAATACGCGCAAATTGACCGCATTAAACACATAGTATGATTCATAGTTCCATAGATATTTATTATGTACGTGTGTTCCTCTTTGGTATGTCATAACCCACAATCAGAGCATGGACTTATGTCTAGTGGAGTTACGTCCCTGTGCAAGTTTATTCACATTGAAAATAAGTTCAAGTGCAAACGGTGAGACTTCTTTCTATTACGAAATGTTATTTAAGTTCGCAGAAAAAGGAACTAAGGCCCGCGGCTGTTACTGCCATTTCATCATGGAAATAACCCCCGTGGGCCTTACTTCCAAAACAAAGAGGAAATAAGACCCGCGGGTCTTATTGCCGCGGGCCTTATTGCACTGCACCGAATTCGCCTCTTTTATTTAGCATTTTCACCGGCGATCTAATTGGTTCCCTTCACCATGCTAAAGTGTACGCCGACGACCTAATCGCGTACAGAACAGGTCCAAAGATCGAGGTCATCAGATTACTCTTGCAGCGTGACTTCGATAAGATCCAGCAATATTGCGATGACTGGAAGTTGAAAATCAACTTTCAGAAATCGGAGACAATTGTGTTTAGAACCCCGTTGGCTCGGGCCTCATGGGATACGAGAAAGAACTGGTGAAAGCTGGTGATCGTTGATCTACAGGGCCACCCACTGCCAAACAAAGTAGTAGTCAAGTACCTCGGCATCTGGCTAGATCAGTATCTATATTTTAACAAACATATGGATGCGGCTCTGGCCAGGGCTAGAGGAGCTTTTGCTCTGACAAGGCGACTGTTTCACAGCAGTCAACTTGATAGCAGAGTGAAGGTGATTTGCTACATGGCCCTCATAAGGCCAATGATTGTCTATGGGTGCCCTGTGTGGTTGAATGTTACAGCGTCTCAAATGGAAAAGATTCGGGTGTTTGAGAGACAGTGTCTACGTACCTGTCTTGGATTGCACAGAACACCAGAGTCGGAGTACAGAAAATATTATCCTAATGGGGTCCATTACAACGGGGCTCAAATAAACAGAATCGACAACTTCATGATAAAACTGACTCGGGGTGACACTGCAAGGTGAGAAACAATAAAAAATGAATTTAAAACTGAAAACTGAGACATAAAAAATCACAGTTATATAAGAATCACCCATATGTGCTGTCCTTTGAGACCAAAGTTTAAGTTTCTATTAGGTCTTCCTTTTAAAATTTAACTTAAAACTAATATAATTAAACGATAACTCTAAAATTTTAATAATTATTTATAATTTATATTAAAATTAAGATCACACAAAATTTTTTTTTTTTTTTTTGAAACACATTTCATATTTCACTTCCGGGAATAAAGTTCAATCAGCGGGAAATTAACATTTTGTTTTCTGGTAAAAAGTAACTTTCATATATTTTTAATTTCTCTAAAACCAAAAAAAAATTTTTGTCGTTCGGTTTTCTGCTTTTGATTAAAAATTAATAAAAGCATTAAAGATGGAAAGAAAAAATGGCCCTTATTGGGCAAAATTTTGTAAAAAAAAAATTAATAAGGAAAAAGATATTTTCTTTTTTTAAAATTTTAACTTTGAGGCTTGATCTCTCAAAAACTGTTCATTAAGTGAACTAAAAAATTTTTATTAAACTAATTAAGCTTTCAAAAACATTAAAGTATGAGAAAGGAAGTAGCTTAGTTGATTTTTACTATTTTTTTTTTAAAATTTAGTAAATTTCATATAAAATTGTCACTTGTGCCTACACGGAGGGGTATAGACCCCCTCCCATACAATTTTTTCTTGTCTTGACCCAACTTATCTATCCTGAGACTTTGGCCAACAGTATCTTAAACACCCTACACAAATAAAAGAAAATTCTAAAAACTATAATTAATTATAAAAATAATAAAAAAATTGAGAGCGGTGAAATTTTTTTTTTTAACTTTTTTCTATACGCTATTTAAAATACATTTCTGAAAATTTCATGAAAATCCATGGACTGGCCCTGGATTCCTAGGTTTTGCCAGTATGTTTTACGGACCTCCACTAATACACTAAAAAAAAACCATGTGCTTTAAGAGAAGGTAAACCTTTTGTTACGACATTTGCTTTGGGTGAACGAAATAAAAGCTTTCTATTTTTTCTATTCTACCACTCATTTGCTATGAGTTTCATCATATGCTTTAATGAAAACAAGTGATTTAAGAAAAATGCATGTGAAAACTTTTTAGGTTTTGGGGATTTTCGGGAAAACCAAGTTTTTGTCCTAGTGGGAGAGTAGTAGTGGGTATGTCATAACCCACAATCAGAGCATGGACTTATGTCTAGTGGAGTTACGTCCCTGTGCAAGTTTATTCACATTGAAAATAAGTTCAAGTGCAAACGGTGAGACTTCTTTCTATTACGAAATGTTATTTAAGTTCGCAGAAAAAGGAACTAAGGCCCGCGGCTGTTACTGCCATTTCATCATGGAAATAACCCCCGTGGGCCTTACTTCCAAAACAAAGAGGAAATAAGACCCGCGGGTCTTATTGCCGCGGGCCTTATTGCACTGCACCGAATTCGCCTCTTTTATTTAGCATTTTCACCGGCGATCTAATTGGTTCCCTTCACCATGCTAAAGTGTACGCCGACGACCTAATCGCGTACAGAACAGGTCCAAAGATCGAGGTCATCAGATTACTCTTGCAGCGTGACTTCGATAAGATCCAGCAATATTGCGATGACTGGAAGTTGAAAATCAACTTTCAGAAATCGGAGACAATTGTGTTTAGAAACCCGTTGGCTCGGGCCTCATGGGATACGAGAAAGAACTGGTGAAAGCTGGTGATCGTTGATCTACAGGGCCACCCACTGCCAAACAAAGTAGTAGTCAAGTACCTCGGCATCTGGCTAGATCAGTATCTATATTTTAACAAACATATGGATGCGGCTCTGGCCAGGGCTAGAGGAGCTTTTGCTCTGACAAGGCGACTGTTTCACAGCAGTCAACTTGATAGCAGAGTGAAGGTGATTTGCTACATGGCCCTCATAAGGCCAATGATTGTCTATGGGTGCCCTGTGTGGTTGAATGTTACAGCGTCTCAAATGGAAAAGATTCGGGTGTTTGAGAGACAGTGTCTACGTACCTGTCTTGGATTGCACAGAACACCAGAGTCGGAGTACAGAAAATATTATCCTAATGGGGTCCATTACAACGGGGCTCAAATAAACAGAATCGACAACTTCATGATAAAACTGACTCGGGGTGACACTGCAAGGTGAGAAACAATAAAAAATGAATTTAAAACTGAAAACTGAGACATAAAAAATCACAGTTATATAAGAATCACCCATATGTGCTGTCCTTTGAGACCAAAGTTTAAGTTTCTATTAGGTCTTCCTTTTAAAATTTAACTTAAAACTAATATAATTAAACGATAACTCTAAAATTTTAATAATTATTTATAATTTATATTAAAATTAAGATCACACAAAATTTTTTTTTTTTTTTTTTGAAACACATTTCATATTTCACTTCCGGGAATAAAGTTCAATCAGCGGGAAATTAACATTTTGTTTTCTGGTAAAAAGTAACTTTCATATATTTTTAATTTCTCTAAAACCAAAAAAAAATTTTTGTCGTTCGGTTTTCTGCTTTTGATTAAAAATTAATAAAAGCATTAAAGATGGAAAGAAAAAATGGCCCTTATTGGGCAAAATTTTGTAAAAAAAAAATTAATAAGGAAAAAGATATTTTCTTTTTTTAAAATTTTAACTTTGAGGCTTGATCTCTCAAAAACTGTTCATTAAGTGAACTAAAAAATTTTTATTAAACTAATTAAGCTTTCAAAAACATTAAAGTATGAGAAAGGAAGTAGCTTAGTTGATTTTTACTATTTTTTTTTAAAAATTTAGTAAATTTCATATAAAATTGTCACTTGTGCCTACACGGAGGGGTATAGACCCCCTCCCATACAATTTTTTCTTGTCTTGACCCAACTTATCTATCCTGAGACTTTGGCCAACAGTATCTTAAACACCCTACACAAATAAAAGAAAATTCTAAAAACTATAATTAATTATAAAAATAATAAAAAAATTGAGAGCGGTGAAATTTTTTTTTTTTAACTTTTTTCTATACGCTATTTAAAATACATTTCTGAAAATTTCATGAAAATCCATGGACTGGCCCTGGATTCCTAGGTTTTGCCAGTATGTTTTACGGACCTCCACTAATACACTAAAAAAAAAACCATGTGCTTTAAGAGAAGGTAAACCTTTTGTTACGACATTTGCTTTGGGTGAACGAAATAAAAGCTTTCTATTTTTTCTATTCTACCACTCATTTGCTATGAGTTTCATCATATGCTTTAATGAAAACAAGTGATTTAAGAAAAATGCATGTGAAAACTTTTTAGGTTTTGGGGATTTTCGGGAAAACCAAGTTTTTGTCCTAGTGGGAGAAGACTATGAGCCTGAAAAGTAAATATCAGCCGCGTTTTATCGAAATTCTATATGCACTTATATACTACTTAAGCAAAACATCGCTCATGGGAAAACAACAACTCCTTATGTGAATAGCCACTCTCTTTTTTGTGCACTGCTACGAAAAATCGGAACGGGATTAGACTGATTTTCGCCGAATTTCGGTGCATTTCGTGCGAATTTTCAGTAAAGAAACACACCTAATAGCTAATAGAAGAGTCAGGTGGTGACTTGGTGGGGACATAAATAGACACACACACACACACACACTCACACACACACACACACACACACACACACACACACACACACACACACACACACACACACACACACACACACACACACACACACACACACACACACACACACACACACACACACACACACACACACACACACACACACACACACACACACACACACACACACACACACACACACACACACACACACACACACACACACACACACACACACACACACACACACACACACACACACACACACACACACACACACACACAAGGGAAGTTTCGCAATCGGTCAGAAAAAAAGAACATCAGACAGAACACATAAGAACATCAGAACCAAGGCAACCAAAAACATGAGTCACAAAATGAATCTAATCACAGCCATTGCGAAAAAAAAATTAAAGTGACATTTGTTTGCTTACCTCGAAAGTAAAAAAGTTGGAATGCGGCAAATAAATTGAGAATCGAGAATTAAATAGAGAAAAATTGAAATGGAAAATAAAAGGTATGCATTTATATTCTTCTGAATGCAAATTTTTAATGTTTTCTATCCTTAGAACAAGTGCCAAGGGTACCAACTCTGAAAGTTAAAATTGAAAGTGACGTGCTAAATGAATATAAACCAAAAATCGTTTTATCTTAAATGAACATAACTGAATATAGAAAATTTTCGATAAAACGCGGCTATTGGCACTACTTCACTACAAAGAATCAATTTTTTTGCAACTATTAAAATAAGCATTTCAAATTGTAACTACCCTAAAATATAACCAAAACTACGATTTTGAATACTTTTTTTGCTTAACTGTTGTCGAACTTTAAAATGGTTATCTTTTATTATTTAAAAAGAAAAAAAGGTCTATAAATTAATTAACTTACTTTCAAGAAATAAACTGAATTTTTCAACTATTAAAATAGTTTGACAATAAAATCCGGGTGACAATGCTACTTAAACTTTTGTTTTAGTAGCAGTAGCAATCGCAGTTGAGTCACATCTGTAATGTTTCAGTTTTTGGTATCTCAACATTAGCACTTCAAATTGGTTTTGACATACATATAATGTCACCGCGTGTGCGACGCTAGTTGGGGTACTCGGCGCTTTCGGTCCTCTGCTTGTGGGTCGCTTTTCATAAGAACATGAGTATTTAATCGAGCTATTAGTTGAAAGCAGCGCCATACGCAGGCAACGCGTTCTATAGGCCGGGGCCTTAAGATTAATTTTCAAGTTGATACAGGGTGGTCAGTTGCACATGATTTATGAAAACTTAATTAAATCACACAAAATCATAAAACAATTAATTAAATAAAATTAAACTAAATATCTACACATACACATATTCTATTTTTCGTTTAACATTCTTACAAAGGTTTGCCACCGCACATTTTACAATAAAGAGATATTATAGCAGTTATCTTTCTTGGTTTATTATAACTTTATAACAATTTTGTAATCATTATGACTCCTCTCTTAGTGTTCAGGGTGGTAACGTTAATTCGTTAAAAAAGGCATGTTATTGTGAGTTTTTTGTGAGGATGAGGAACCAAATCAAATTTCATTATCTAAAGTCTAAACCAATAATACATTAAGAAGTGACATTTCGAGATGGTTTAGTAAAATTTCTACAAAGAAATATTTAAAAATACGGCAATGGCAGCAATTATTCGGACGTGTCTCGAAAAAGACGAGTTGTGGTGCCCCTCATAACTTGGTGCTGGATCATCGGAAATCAAGAAAAAAAAGTTCATTCATTAGACAGTAGTTTTCAACAGGTAATGTAGAGGGGGTTTTTCAACATTTTGACTTTTCACTTTTTTGGAACAGTTTGAAGGGAAAAACGCGGTTTTTTTTATAATTAATTAATAATTATAAATTAAGGGGTTATGACTACCCTTATAATACCATTAAACACAGTGCGAGTATTTAGGAAAATAGGAGAGGATTTGAAAGGAGACATCGATGCACCTTGCTTTTTAACATTTTTAAATCGTAATGCAGGGGAAAAACAGGGCCAGGATGAGCATTCCACATTCGGGTGGTGCGACTAAAATATGAATCTCTATACCTGACTGTACGCCCGAAGTTGGGCTCTAGGTAGAACTGATGAGCATTCCTAGCGAGGCGAGTGTTGCGGCTAAATTGTTTCAGGGGAGGAATGCAACTGGCTATTTCACTAGAGCAATGTTTATAGAAAAAGCGATAAAAGAGAGTGAGAAAGGTTACGTTTCGTCAATGTTCAAGAGAATCAATCGATTCTACGATTGAACTATCACCTATCAGTTTTTAACGTTCTATTTTGTACCCTATCAAGCAGGTGCAAAGATGTTTGAGCGGCACCTGACCAGATATGAGAGTTATACTCCAGTTTTGGGCGGATGAAGGCCTTATAAATTGTAGCCAGATCAGAAGGGGTGAAGAACTTCCTGCATCGTCTTAAGAAGCCTTAGCATTTAGCAGCGTTTTTAGCGACCTCAAGTATGTGGTCGTTCCAACGAAGATCATCGCTTTTACACATACCAAGTATTGAGAGCTTTTCGGTTTCTTCGATGCAGGTACCATTCATGGATAATGGCAATGGGGGAATGTGAAGCTTCAACGACAAGAGACAGCATTGAATTCTACTCGGTTCATAAGACCCCATGAAACAATGCTGTCAAGGTCAGAATTCAATGAGCTTATCATACGCAACCGTTCCAGTTGCACATCCGAAGAGCAGGGACGTGAATTTGGAAACGATATGAAAAGCTGAGGGTCGAGTTGTTAGCAAAACAGTTAAGCGGATTAGAAGTTTCGGACAAGAGATCATTAATGAAAATGAGGAAGAGAGTCGGAGACAAAACGGAGCCCTGGGGCACACCAGCATTTATGAAGTGGGTATCAGATTTGAAGCCATCCAATACAATTTGTATTGAACGGTCGGAAAGGTAATTTCTAATCCAACGAAGAAGAGACGCATCGATACAAAAAGCACGCATTTTCGATAAAAGAGCCTGATGCCAAACTCTATCAAATGCTTTAGAAATATCAAGCTCAATAATCTTACTTTCTCCAAAACAATGTAAAGATTGGTTTCACTTTTCGGTGAGATAAGCCATCAAATCACCAGTGAACCGTTTGCTACGAAAGCCGTACTGATGGCCATTAAGAAGCTTTCGTTCTTCAAGATATTTCATAAGTTGACGGTTTATCAACGTTTCCATGACCTTGGAAAGAAGGGACGTTAGTGCAATTGGACGGTAATTGGAAGGGGAGGAAGATTCGCCTTTTTTAGGTACCGGCTGGACAAATGCAGTTTTCCATTTACTCGGAAAAATCCCAGCAGAATATGAAAGATGGAAAAGAACAAAGGCTAATTTGTTATTGTAAAATTACAATTATCAACAAATTTGAAAAAAAAACTCTTCATCACTACCTTGTAAATTTTGAACAGATATAGTGTTTAAAATTTCAAAAGGATAGTTGCAGGAGTTTTGAAGTTATGAGCGGCGCCGACTTTGAAAAAGTGAGCTATGAGAAAAACTATTTAAAGCTGCCAGGTAACAATAGCCGAGCAGGTTTTTTTTATAACTAACGCGCTTATCAAGGGGTTAAGACTTCCCTCATAATGTTATAGAACACAGTGCGAGCATTTAAGAAAATAGGAGAGGATTTGAAAGTAGAAATCGAAGCACTTTGCTTTCGAAATTTTGTGAATCGTAATGTAGTGGCAAAACAGGGTCAAATAAAGCATTCAACGTGCGACTAAAATATGAATTTCTATACTTGACTTTACGTCCGACGTTGTGCTCAAGGTAAAACTGATAAGCATTCATAGCGAGGCGGGTTTTGCGGCTAAATTGTTTTAGGGGAGGAATGCAACTGTCAAATATATGGTCATTCCAATGAAGATCATCGTTTACACACATACCAAGTACTGACAGCTTTTCGGTTTCTTCGATGCAGGTACCGTTCATGGATAGCAATTTGGGATTGTTCAGCTTCAACGACAAGAGACAGCATTGAGTTTTCGAAGCATTGAATTCTACTCGGTTCTTATGACCCCATGTAACAATGCTGTCAAGGTCAGAATTCAATGAGCTTATCATACGCAGCCGTTCCAGTTGCACATCCGAAAAGCAGGGACGTGAATTTGGAAACGATTATGAAAAGCTGAGGGTCGAGTCGTCAGCGAAACAGTTGAGAGAATTAGAAGTTTCAGACAAGAGATCATTTATAAAAATGAGGAAGAGAGTCGGAGACAAAACGGAGCCCTTCTCTGGTCTAAAACCACATTGATAAGGACCTATCAAGTTGTTGACGTTTGGTTTCAGACGTTCACATATTACAGCAGACAAGATCTTATAAGCGACGTTAAGGAGGCTTATCCCTCTATAATTGGCGCAATTGTGAGGGTCTCCCTTCTTTAGGATCGGGCATACGATACTGAGGTTCCATTCATCGGGCATGCTTTCTTCCGACCATATCATGCAGATCAGCTGGTGCATGCTCCTTTCCAACTGGTCTCCAGCTGCCTTGAAGAGTTCGGCATCAAGGCCATCTGCACCTGCAGTCTTATCTGATTTAAGTTTGCATATGGCAAGCTTAACTTCCTCTAGGTCGGGAGGACGGCATTCTTGATCATCGTCCAAGCTGAATGGTGTAATCTGCTTGACAGCGGAATTTGTGTCCTCATCGCCGTTAAGCAGTCTGCAGAAATGATCTTTCCAGATCCTCAGTAGCGACTGTGACTCTATAACTATGTTTCCCTGCTGGTCTTTACAGGCTTGAGTTCGGGGTTTGCCACCCTGGCAGGATCTTTTTCGGTTTGATTTATTATAAAACAATTTGGCGCAGCCAGGAAAGAGCACTACGACCGAAATCCCTTCTGAAGTGAACAGTATAAAGCTTTTTTTTCGCCTTTTCTAGGGACCGGCTGGACAAATGCAATTTTCCATCTGCTCGGAAAAATCAAAGCAGAATAGGAAAGATGGAAAAGTTTACGCAGAGGTTTTGCCAGCGTAGAAGAACACCTCTTCAGAATAACGGCGGAGATACCATCTGGACCAGCGGATTTTTGTATGTTGAGATCTTTGAGGACTCTCGCATCCGAGCGAGTTCGAAAAAAAATCTGTTTCATCACAGAATCTACAGACTCAAGCTCAGGTGGAGCCAATATGCTATCAGGTAGTTTTGAGTTTGCCGCAAATTGAGCTGCTAACGAATTGGCTTTATCGATGGAACTGACATATGGAGAGGAAAACGAGCGTTGGGACCGATGACGTGGTCGAGTTCTTAACGTTCTTAACAAAAGACCAAAAATATTTGCTTCCTTTTGACAACAGTATTTTTTGCCTTACTTTTTGGTCATGCAAGAGTTTGGATGTAATCAACCTACCATCTCTTAATCTGACGCGCTCGAGTGTTTCTGAGGATCGACTTTTTTTTACTAATCTGACGGGCTGCCCTCAACGAACGCCCCATCATTAAGGTTTCATATATGGTAGGAGTACATTACAGGGTGCAAGGTTTCTCCCCATATGATTTTCTGACGCACTCGAATAACGTGCAAAATCCCTTCCTGGGCTCCCCTACTATAAGGCACTTGGAATTTATTTTCCGAACGCTCTTTGAAGCCAATTTGAAAATCCAACTGAATAAGTGCAACTTCTATTTTGGTTTTTCTTAAAACTACTTAAAATTAATTAGAACTACTTATAACTAATTAAAACCACATAAAACTAGAGCAACCACAGTAGCTTTTATTCTTTGTTTTATTATTCTTTTTGGATTTTTATTGTATGTTTTTTTTTTTTTTGATTTTTGACGCAGCTTTTTTTTTTAAATTTTTTTGGATCTTGATTTTTTACTTTTTTTTGATTTTCGATGCAGCTTTAAGTTTTTTTTGTATGGTTTTTAAATTTGTTTTGTTTGCCACTGTGCCCACCCCCTATACCCTAAGACCTACACTCTAAACCTTTGAAAGCCAGTCATTGGCGACTCACTATCAGTAACATTATCAATATGTTGCTCAGACAACCACCAAAACAGTTTAGACGTTTTAGTAACGTCCCGTCGGCGTCAATCGCGATCTGAGACCGGACTACTGAACCGGAGGAGCTCTTCAACTTCTCCGCCTACAGCGCCAACGTCTCGGCTGTAGAGGAGCCGTCGCGTCGTTCCATGGACTTACGGCAGATGTGGTAGATTAGCGGAACCGCCAACCTGTCCTGAATCAAACCTATCATGTCAAAAAAGAGGAAAGCCTCCGGTGGGACAAATTCACTGAAACGCGTTCTGCCCGTATATTCTATTTTAAGGTAGTAAGCCCCAAATATCACGCCATTGTCCGAAGTCATCGCTCTTGCAGTGTGACCCCGAGTCAGACTTTATCATGAAAATGTCGATTCAGTTTTTTTGAGCCCCGTTGTAAAGGACCTCATTAGGATAGTATTTTCTGTACTCCGACTCTGGTATTCTGTGCAATCCAAGACAGGTACGTAGACACTGCCTCTCAAACACCCGAATTTTTTCCATCTGAGACGCTGTATCATTGAACCACACAGGGCACCCATAGACAATCATCGGTGTTATGAGGGCCATGTAGCAAATCGGCGCAGGGACATATGTAACTCCTCGGGACATAAGTCCATTATGAACTTGTGTCCCACTTTAGTGGGACATTAGTCCAAAACTGGATTATGGACCATTGTCCCAGAGCGGTGGGGCATAAGTCCATAAAAGAAATGTTTGGACTTATGTCCCATTTTACATGTTTTGTTATGTTATGCAAACACAATACCTTTGGCGAGATGAAACTTTTCCAAAAAAGTGGCAGTCAAAAGAAATTTGGACTACATTAAAAACGTGTTTATCGGGTTTTTTCTTTGCTAATTACTAGGCAGGGCTACCATATGTCAAGGAGTCAGCGTAATGTCTTATAGTTAGAAAACCAAAGGTTGTTAGAATACCGCCGCTCGCTCTTCGAATTTGTAAGCAAAAAACTGTAGAAAAATTTTTATGTAGCAAGGAAAGGAAAAAGGAAAAAATGAAACAAAATCATTCTGCTTTCTTTTGTTTTCCTCAAACAGAAAAAGAGTGAATAAAATTAGAAAAAAACAATAGAAAGCGGAATCTGAAATTCTCAAAAATATAAATTTTTTAAATTTTCTTTTTTAAACAAAGAAGTTTTACTAACTTCTTAAAATAAAATATTATCTCCAAATTCTTGAAAACCATATCTCTACTTTGCGAATTTTAACTTTTATTTTTCTTAGTTCTCAGAAGCAAAATCTTATTCTGCTTTCTATTGTTTTTTTCTAATTTTATTCACTCTTTTTCTGTTTGAGGAAAACAAAAGAAAGCAGAATGATTATGTTTCATTTTTTTCTTTTTCCTTTCCCTGCTACATTAAAATTTACAAAAACACACAAAACAAAGTATCAATCGCAGACGCTTAATCTAAGTACAATCAACAATTGAAGATCTTATTGGAAAACCAAAACAAGTTATTAGCGGTTTTATGCCCAGCCAGCAACTTGATTTTAGTTAACCAACGAAATCAACACCGTTGATTGACTATCCACCTAGCAAACTCACAGGGCAGCCTCATTGCCTGCACATGCACAGACACACACCACTTTGATAAGATAAGAAATCGAATAGAAGCAATGTGTGCAGCGCAGCCACTGAGACTCTGAGAGCGGTGTGATGGAGGAGATAAACGAAAGTAAAGTATTAAGTGCTTGGTGTATTTTTTCGTTTTTTTGAGTGGCACACAGCACTGAATAAGTTTAATTCACAACTGTGATTTTAATATCATACTGCGCGGTGCGGCAGAAAAATGTTGGTTTTTTGTTTTGGACTGTTTGGATGTTGTATATATTTTTCTTTTTTTTTTTTTTGTTTGTAGGGAAAAAAGTAGTGATTCATTAGCCGCGTTTTATTATCAAAATGATCCAATCCGGATCAGATCTTGATAATAAAACAGCTTTAGATCATCATATTTCCAGTTGGAAGCTGTGAGAGACTCGCTCTCTCAACTGACATTTCAAAAGAGTTGCAGAGTTGCCCTACGAACTTTTTTTTCAATGGTTAATTTTTTGTTCTTTTTTTTAGGGAAAAATGATTCCTTCCTTTGTCAAATATATATTTTTTTGCACTAATTCTTATTAATTTCACGAATATATGTTTTGTTTCGTAAAACTTTTTCATTATGTCATGTATTATACAAAAATGAATAAATGTGAAGTTTCTCGGTATCTATCTAAAATATATTTCATTTCACACAGATAAAAATGTTCATGTGGCAATACTGTTGTTATTGGAAATATTGGAAATGATACCAACGTTTCAATGGAAAGTCTCCTCTTGTGTGAAATAGAAGAACTAATTTTTAGATCACAAAAATAGATCCAACTAAAAAGCAGGATTTCGCTTTGTTGTTTTAACGCTAATAAACCCATGATCTGATCCGGATCAGATCAATAATAAAACGCGGCTATTTTAGCGGACACTAGCGCGGTGCGTGTTGTCGCGATTGATAGCAGATCGGCACTTTACCTAACATACTGTGACGAAGCGTCACAGTTTCCTCTTCCAACTTTATCTTTCAAAGCCTCACCAAAGCATTCAAGTGTTTTTATTATTACTGAAATCACCTCCCGCATAATTAATTCAGGAAAAGTAAATGCTACTTGCTTTTAATTTTTGACTATGAACGCCAAACATTGTTTACTTCCCTTTTGCACGGCGCACATGCGCACCACAAACACCAGTCTAGCGTCTAAACACTCCTAGTGCATTGATTATTCGCCGATAAGAAGGCCCAGCAGGCATTCGCCGCCAAATCTGTCTCAATGGCAGCATACCCAACCGTCAGCTACTTCTCAATGTTTAGAAGCGGACCTACACCCAAGTCAGCCACATCCACGAAGCAGCAACCAACTGCATCCAAAATTTACAAGACAACACCAGCCAGGCCCACCAGACCAACACCAGCATCAACTATCTTCCTCAACAACGAGGCACAACGGATGTTTGGGAGCGACCTTGTTACCCTGATGCTAAAAGCCAAGACGGCAATGCATACCAGCTACAATAGCATGAGTGAAGGAGAGAAGTCCGTGGCCTAAGCCACATCATGACGTACAACGTAAATTCGTTGTACAGCCTGGAAAAGAGGACGTCATTCTGTTATACCACCATGCTGCTACTACAAAACGTAGTTGATGGACAAAACGTAGCTACTAGACAAATCGTAGGTGCGTCTATACAATAGTGTATAGCACAGGTCACGTAGGCACCGTTCCGTCATTTAATCTGAAGGATGATTTCAGCATATACAAGGATAGATTGGAGCAGTACTTTTTGGCCAACTATGTTGAGAATGAAAGACGAGTGCCGGTTATATTAACTACCATTAGTTATCGAGCATACGAGGTGGTAAGAGAGCTGGTTTTTCAGTTCGAGACAATGTCTTCGATAATCCGGAAAAGAATTGAATTCTTTGAGATGAAGCAGAATCAGGGAGAAATGGTGAACAGTTGGTTGGTGCGGCGTGCGGATGAGAAGCGTTGCATTGCATTGCAAATTCGGCAATCTTTTACAGGAATTTGTAAAAAACCGTTTCATAACGGGTCTAGTAAAAGGTCCAATATAAGATCGCGTGTGTGAGGAACAAGTTGAAAAACCTCTAGCAGAAATATTAAAAGTGACGTTACAACGGGAGGTGTCTCTGAAAGAGAAGGAGACCGATATATATCGTTTGCATTAATGCAGTGTTAAGTCCATGGGCAATCGCAGAGAAGGAAATCCAACCGTTCAACGACAAGCAGTATAGCGACAAGCTATTCAACAACAAAATAAGCAGCAAACAGTGGCAGACATTGGTGACAGGCTGGGTTACGCATGTGGGAAAGCAGGACATACATTCAGAACTTGCAAGGATAAAAAATGTATTTATAGAAATTGAAAAAAAAGAACATATAGAAAATGCATGTAGAGTCCAAAACATAAAATAAATTATTTAGAAGAAAATTTTAATGAAGTGGAGCAATTCAATTTAGACAAGAACGATAATAGCCGTATTTTATTATCACGATGATCCGGATCAGATATGATCAGCCATTTGATGCGAAAGGCAAAGGGAGGGGAAAAGGAATGAGGATTGGAATTTGGATAGTGTAAGGTAGGGTTTAGGATTAGGTAGGATTTAGGAATCGAACATACCAAAGGAAACGGAAAAGGAAAAATCAGAAAAAGTTAGGAAACAGAAAAAGGAAAGGGACCAAAACAAGTATGGGAAAGGTAGGTATGAACGATAGGAGGGGAAATTAGTTAGGGGAAGGAATGCACAGAGAGGAGACCTGGCACGCTCGCGGAGCACGGCTTAGCCCGCCTGGTGTGGGTGGGTCTTGCCTCCTCTGCTGCACCTCGCCTCGCAACCAAAAACATAAATCGTGCCAAAAGAAACGGGATACCACCACTAAAAGAAAACACAAAGCTCACCCCACGTTGGGCCCTGCGGATGGTAGTGCAGGGTGGCCTGTTCCCAACCGCAACCTAGAATCCAATCGGCCTTATCGTTTGGATTCCCCTTATGAAAATATCGAACTGTCAGAACTCAAACCATCAACACCACACACCTCACCCCATCACCGCCCGCTCACACCCCTCTAAAAATGGTATTTACCACGCCATCTTATTAAAACCAGATCGTTCTCAACCAAGGTTTGGCGTGATTAACATTTTTATTTATTAAACAGAGACACTAAACAAAATAAACCTAAACGTAACCAAAAAAATCATAAAAGCATAAAAAAAAAATAATAAAATGAAAATGAAATATGACACGAAAATGACTTTGACTACAAAAAGAATAAATTAACAGAAAAAAGGAAAATGAAAATGATTTAAAAATGTAACCTTAAAATCTAACCTACTATCTATCTATATATATATCTATATTGTTTTTTTTTTTTGTGTTTTTATGTTTTTTGTTGTTTTTGTATTTTTATAATTTTATGTTGTTTTTGTATTTTTGTAATTTTATGTTGTTTTCGTATTTTTATATATTTTGTAGCAGGTGTATTTCTAAAAAACTGTAATTGTTTTTGTGCTCTTGTGTTCTAACGTTCATTAAATTCTCTGTATTATGTTCTTTTCAGGCCTATGGAAACCCGGAACGTCACCGACCCCGACTATTCCCACTCAGACTACTAGGGGATTTGTCTCGCCCCGACTAAAATTTGGGTCCTACCTATAAGGAGCTCCCTATACTGGACGAGGTTGCCAACAATCGACACACCAATGATCACGAAGCAAGAAGAATCAGGCTGGGCAACGGCTTCCTACCTCTTATGGTTTCAAAAAAAAAACACACCAAACAAAAACAGATTTTAAAAATGAATAAAAATGTGACATACAAATATAAGAAGAATCAAACAAGGAAAATGAATAAATAATAATAAAAAAAAAATCACGCCAAAAAAAACTTAAAACTAATACAGCAACACAGCATTCATTTTGTATATGGGCCCCTGGGGCGCTCCGCCACCTTGACAACAGGTGAACGTGAGATTCTCTTTGTTGTATGTATATTTTTGTTGTTTTTGTGTCTCTTGATTCGTATTTTGATCCAATACTGATTATGTGTACTTCTTATTTTCCAAATTTTTGTTGTTGCTGGTTTATCGTTTGTGTCTACCCCCCTTTTTGTACCGATTTTTGCACTTCAACCCCACTTCATATAAATAAAAAAAAAACACTAGTACTTGGGGGACCCGGGACTCCCACGGGCCACTTAATCTCCGGATTGTTGTGTTGTTGGCTGTCTTTTGTTGCGTTTTACAATCTCCGTGTTGAGCGTAGTTTTGGATCTCCAATGGTACCATTAAATGATGGGCAAAAAAAATCATGGGTTTATTAGCGTTATGTTATGTCCGTACCTGAAGATAACCTGGGTTTCGTTCCAGGATGGTTTGAGTTAACCAAGTAGTGTCCGCATATGCATAAAAGTTTTCAGTTTATCTTTTTGTCTTAAGTTAAAAAGAGACAGATATAAAGTGTGAGCAGAACGCCAAGGACGTATGAGAGAATTCATTCTCTCTCCACTCACTTCCACTCTCTTAAATGTCAAATTCAATGGAATATTGGAAATAGTGTACTCAGCGCACTTGGTTTCGAGTAGGTTATCGCGAAACCCATTGACTAAAAAGGTTTAATTTTGTATTGCAAACCACTTGGTGATCATGCTAGTTTGGGATTGTTTTGAGTTAAACAAGTTTAACTCTCAGGTGCGGACATAGCATTACAACAACAAAACGAAATCTTGCTTTTCAGTTGGATCTATTTTTGTGATCTAAAAATTAGTTCTTCTATTTCACACAAGAGGAGACTTTCCATTGAAAACGTTGGTATCATTTCCAATATTTCCAATAGCAACAGTATTGTCACATGAAAATTTTTATCTGTGTGAAATGAAATACATTTTAGATAGCTAGCGAGAAACTTCACATTTATTAATTTTTGTATAATACATGACATAATGAAAAAGTTTTACAAAACAAAACAAACATTCGTGAAGTTAATAAAAAATAGTGCAAAAAAATGTATATTTGACAAAGTGCATGAGTATCATTTTTCCCAAAAAAAAGAACAAAAAATTAACCATTGAAATAAAAGTTCGTAGGGCAACTCTGCAAATCTTTCGAAATGTCAGTTGAAAGAGCGAGTTTCTCACAGCTTCCAACTGGAAATAATAAAAAATATGATTATCCAAAGCTGTTTTATTATCAAGATCCGATCCGGATTGGATCATTGTGATAATAAAATACGGCTAATATTAAAGTAGATCCTATTGTAATTAAATTAAATTAAATAATATTTCAATGTTAGTGGGGCTGGGGCTCACCCCCTATGACTTGATGCTGTCGTGGTGGGGGTGCTTAAGGGCATCTTCTCCAGCAATCCAGCTGCAGAACCTGACCAACCAAATTAACTCTAACAAAACCTCAATGTTAGAAAACTTGAGACTGAAAAAATGAAAAAAGTTAATAAAAGGAACAAAAAACGAACGGGGATATACGTTCAAAAGTCGGCAGGCGTCGCGACTGCTGGCGATGGCTTGGCCTCGAAAGAAAATAAGTCGCCAGTGACAAAACTATTAACAAAGATGACAGAAAAAGCGATTGGCGGAAAGGCTGGGGAGCCGAATGGAGTTCGTTCGAGGAAGGCCTCACAGGCTATCTAAGAAATGTGGAGAGCCCTCTGGTCCTAACGCCCCTCCTAATGAGGATGCCAACCAGTGGAAGGGCTGCTGTGACTCTCTGCAACACTTCCACTCATACTGCCCGTATTGAAGGGACCCCGGAGAAGACTATTGCAGCAAGTAGAGGGGCCGAGACTTTCGGCTCTAACGCGAACTGTGATGTGTTGACAATGTTGAAATTATTATCCTTTTATGTTAATTTACTTTACATTTTATTTAAGCAGTTTCAATTTTGATCAGGTTTTTATGTTTTTATACTCAGCTTAATATTTTTGTTTTTCTTTTTATTCTAATCAAATGTTTTCTAATATTTAGTTCTATAAAATAAACTTTTATCAATATTAACTTCTTTAATATAAAAATAATAGGTTATGGGCCAAGTCGCGAATATTGATTAATTGTTTGATTTTGAATCGAATTTTCAATTATAATTAGAATTGCTAAGAATTCATTAATCGTGAAATATGGATTTGGCAAAACATATAAGACCTTTGGCTGGTGAATCAGATAGGCCTATTTGGAGAAGGAAAATTCGAGACTTGTTGGACTATCATGAAGGAGCTTTAGATGCTATTGATGGGATTTTGAAGAAGCCAGAACCTTTAGAAGGGACTCCCAAGCCTTTACGAAAAGATTTGGGATTTTAATCCTAAATTCTTAAGGTTTTCCCAACCATAAATACACTTTTAAATACTTTCAAAACTGTCTTTGGTCTTTTTCACTTGATTCGCTCGTTCTTATTCTTGGTCGTATTTTCATTTTTCTTTAATTTTTTTCAGCAAAGGTTTAAAAATTCCTTTTCAACAAAAATTTTCTGGCGCCCACTTTTATTTTCGTTAGCTCCAGTACTAACAAAAACTTTATCATCACCCACCCACCCACTTAATACTTCGATTAAAAAAATTTAATTACCTTTATCAATTAATAAAATAACTCAACATTTCCACCGAACGCACATCCACAATGAAATCCAAAAACGGGCTCTGGCATGGATTCAAAACGAAGGAGGGCGCTTTGAGCACTTGTTATAATTGTATTTGTATTAAATACATAAAAAAACTACTAAAAGTGATCATATTATTGTTTTATTCAAACAAACCTCAAAGCAAAAACTTTTTTTTATTTTTTTTTTTAATTTTTCCCATTTCGTATTTTTCCAAGTATCATAAAATGTATGGGTTTTTGAGCTAGCTTAATGCTGAGTTTTTTCTTTATTATTGTTTTGTTCATCTGTAAAAATAAAAAAACTCTATGTTTATCAGGCCTTTTCTCCAAGAAAATGACCTCAAAGTCAAAACTTTGTTTTGGGAAGAAAATTTGAACACCACTTAAAACTGAAAATCTGGCAACCCTAAGCCTATGGAAGCCTAATTTAAATAGAGTCTTAAAGGTTGTTATTTCTAAAAAAAAATTGAGTCTAAGATTAGGTTCCTATCATCAGTTTCGACAGAGATATCGAATTTAACAAAGGTCAGGGTACACCAAAGTTAGCCTTTTTTTAAATTGTCAAAAAGTGATGTTAAACTTGAGAAACGGACTTTACTGTAAAACAATTTTTTTCTTAGAATATGACCAAGAATCATATCCCAAAGTATGTAAAACGAATAACGGGACACCCTTTATAATTAATAAAGAATATCTTCCCAACTGCAAAGAGAAGGAAAAGTGCAACAAATGGTCTGATTTGCATAGAGGAGATGAAACTATAACCCTGTATTTTTCGGGTGAGAAGTGAGAAATAGGTCAAGAGTGTTGGCCGGATGGCCTTCAATATCAGGAATCAGAGTGGGCTCATCAACAAGTTGAATTAATTGGTTAAGCTCAGCGAAGATCTCAACATATTTTCCTTCGGGTGTTGTCTGGCCAGAATGTCGAAGCCAGCCAGAATTGTGTACATTGAAATCGCCCGCAATTGCGATTTCAGTGTGAGGATAAAAGGAAACAATTCTTAATATGGAGTCAGATACTCGTAAGAGTTTGAATTGCTATATAAATTGGGGCTTCTATAGATAAAACAATAATGAATGATTTGCTTACGGACATTGAATTTTTACGACATGAAATTAAAATTCTTATTAAAACAAAGGCCGTATTGTGGTAGAAGTTGGTATGCAATATCATTTCGAATATAAACGGCGAGGCCATGGGAGGAAAAGAATAATGGTACTAAGCTATATTCAGGCAGGTTGAACTCTGAGGGATCAGAATCAAAATCTACCTGTGATTTACACAGTGCCAAAACAGCTGACCTGCATTTTGCTGTGTGAGCGTACACAGCAAATAAATTCGATCGCAACCCCCTAATAATGCTTAAATTGACTGGAAATTAACCCTACATTAAAATTTACAAAAACACACAAAACAAAGTATCAAACGCAGACGCTTAATCTAAGTGCAATCAACAATTGAAGATCTTATTGGAAAACCAAACCAAGTTACTAGCGGTTTTATGCCCAGCCAGCAACTTGATTTTAGTTACCCAACGAAATCAACACCGTTGATTGACTATCCACCTAGCAAACTCACAGGGCAGCCTCATTGCCTGCACATGCACAGACACACACCACTTTGATAAGATAAGAAATCGAATAGAAGCAATGTGTGCAGCGCAGCCACTGAGACTCTGAGAGCGGTGTGATGGAGGAGATAAACGAAAGTAAAGTATTAAGTGCTTGGTGTATTTTTTCGTTTTTTTGAGTGGCACACAGCACTGAATAAGTTTAATTCACAACTGTGATTTTAATATCATACTGCGCGGTGCGGCAGAAAAATGTTGGTTTTTTGTTTTGGACTGTTTGGATGTTGTATATATTTTTCTTTTTTTTTTTTTTTGCTTGTAGGGAAAAAAGTAGTGATTCATTAGCCGCGTTTTATTATCAAAATGATCCAATTCGGATCAGATCTTGATAATAAAACAGCTTTAGATCATCATATTTCCAGTTGGAAGCTGTGAGAGACTCGCTCTCTCAACTGACATTTCAAAAGAGTTGCAGAGTTGCCCTACGAACTTTTTTTTCAATGGTTAATTTTTTGTTCTTTTTTTTAGGGAAAAATGATTCGTTCCTTTGTCAAATATATATTTTTTTGCACTAATTCTTATTAATTTCACGAATATATGTTTTGTTTTGTAAAACTTTTTCATTATGTCATGTATTATACAAAAATGAATAAATGTGAAGTTTCTCGGTATCTATCTAAAATATATTTCATTTCACACAGATAAAAATGTTCATGTGGCAATACTGTTGTTATTGGAAATATTGGAAATGATACCAACGTTTCAATGGAAAGTCTCCTCTTGTGTGAAATAGAAGAACTAATTTTTAGATCACAAAAATAGATCCAACTAAAAAGCAGGATTTCGCTTTGTTGTTGTAACGCTAATAAACCCATGATCTGATCCGGATCAGATCAATAATAAAACGCGGCTATTTTAGCGGACACTAGCGCGGTGCGTGTTGTCGCGATTGATAGCAGATCGGCACTTTACCTAACATACTGTGACGAAGCGTCACAGTTTCCTCTTCCAACTTTATCTTTCAAAGCCTCACCAAAGCATTCAAGTGTTTTTATTATTACTGAAATCACCTCCCGCATAATTAATTCAGGAAAAGTAAATGCTACTTGCTTTTAATTTTTGACTATGAACGCCAAACATTGTTTACTTCCCTTTTGCACGGCGCACATGCGCACCACAAACACCAGTCTAGCGTCTAAACACTCCTAGTGCATTGATTATTCGCCGATAAGAAGGCCCAGCAGGCATTCGCCGCCAAATCTGTCTCAATGGCAGCATACCCAACCGTCAGCTACTTCTCAATGTTTAGAAGCGGACCTACACCCAAGTCAGCCACATCCACGAAGCAGCAACCAACTGCATCCAAAATTTACAAGACAACACCAGCCAGGCCCACCAGACCAACACCAGCATCAACTATCTTCCTCAACAACGAGGCACAACGGATGTTTGGGAGCGACCTTGTTACCCTGATGCTAAAAGCAAAGACGGCAATGCATACCAGCTACAATAGCATGAGTGAAGGAGAGTAGTCCGTGGCCTAAGCCACATCATGACGTACAACGTAAATTCGTTGTACAGCCTGGAAAAGAGGACGTCATTCTGTTATACCATCATGCTGCTACTACAAAACGTAGTTGATGGACAAAACGTAGCTACTAGACAAATCGTAGGTGCGTCTATACAATAGTGTATAGCACAGGTCACGTAGGCACCGTTCCGTCATTTAATCTGAAGGATGATTTCAGCATATACAAGGATAGATTGGAGCAGTACTTTTTGGCCAACTATGTTGAGAATGAAAGACGAGTGCCGGTTATATTAACTACCATTAGTTATCGAGCATACGAGGTGGTAAGAGAGTTGGTTTTTCAGTTCGAGACAATGTCTTCGATAATCCGGAAAAGAATTGAATTCTTTGAGATGAAGCAGAATCAGGGAGAAATGGTGAACAGTTGGTTGGTGCGGCGTGCGGATGAGAAGCGTTGCATTGCATTGCAAATTCGGCAATCTTCTACAGGAATTTGTAAAAAACCGTTTCATAACGGGTCTAGTAAAAGGTCCAATATAAGATCGCGTGTGTGAGGAACAAGTTGAAAAACCTCTAGCAGAAATATTAAAAGTGACGTTACAACGGGAGGTGTCTCTGAAAGAGAAGGAGACCGATATATATCGTTTGCATTAATGCAGTGTTAAGTCCATGGGCAATCGCAGAGAAGGAAATCCAACCGTTCAACGACAAGCAGTATAGCGACAAGCTATTCAACAACAAAATAAGCAGCAAACAGTGGCAGACATTGGTGACAGGCTGGGTTACGCATGTGGGAAAGCAGGACATACATTCAGAACTTGCAAGGATAAAAAATGTATTTATAGAAATTGAAAAAAAAGAACATATAGAAAATGCATGTAGAGTCCAAAACATAAAATAAATTATTTAGAAGAAAATTTTAATGAAGTGGAGCAATTCAATTTAGACAAGAACGATAATAGCCGTATTTTATTATCACGATGATCCGGATCAGATTTGATCAGCCATTTGATGCGAAAGGCAAAGGGAGGGGAAAAGGAATGAGGATTGGAATTTGGATAGTGTAAGGTAGGGTTTAGGATTAGGTAGGATTAAGGAATCGAACATACCAAAGGAAACGGAAAAGGAAAAATCAGAAAAAGTTAGGAAACAGAAAAGGAAAGGGACCAAAACAAGTATGGGAAAGGTAGGTATGAACGATAGGAGGGGAAATTAGTTAGGGGAAGGAATGCACAGAGAGGAGACCTGGCACGCTCGCGGAGCACGGCTTAGCTCGCCTGATGTGGGTGGGTCTTGCCTCCTCTGCTGCTCCTCGCCTCGCAACCAAAAACATAAATCGTGCCAAAAGAAACGGGATACCACCACTAAAAGAAAACACAAAGCTCACCCCACGTTGGGCCCTGCGGATGGTAGTGCAGGGTGGCCTGTTCCCAACCGCAACCTAGAATCCAATCGGCCTTGTCGTTTGGATTCCCCTTATGAAAATATCGAACTGTCAGAACTCAAACCATCAACACCACACACCTCACCCCATCACCGCCCGCTCACACCCCTCTAAAAATGGTATTTACCACGCCATCTTATTAAAACCAGATCGTTCTCAACCAAGGTTTGGCGTGATTAACATTTTTATTTATTAAACAGAAACACTAAACAAAATAAACCTAAACGTAACCAAAAAAATCATAAAAGCATAAAAAAAAAATAATAAAATGAAAATGAAAGATGACACGAAAATGACTACAAAAAGAATAAATTAACAGAAAAAAGGAAAATGAAAATGATTTAAAAATGTAACCTTAAAATCTAACCTACTATCTATCTATATATATATATTGTTTTTTTTTTGTGTTTTTATGTTTTTTGTTGTTTTTGTATTTTTATAATTTTATGTTGTTTTTGTATTTTTGTAGTTTTATGTTGTTTTCGTATTTTTATATATTTTGTAGCAGGTGTATTTCTAAAAAACTGTAATTGATTTTGTGCTCTTGTGTTTTAACGTTCATTAAATTCTCTGTATTATGTTCTTTTCAGGCCTATGGAAACCCGGAACGTCACCGACCCCGACTATTCCCACTCAGACTACTAGGGGATTTGCCTCGCCCCGACTACAATTTGGGTCCTACCTATAAGGAGCTCCCTATACTGGACGAGGTTGCCAACAATCGACACACCAATGATCACGAAGCAAGAAGAATCAGGCTGGGCAACGGCTTCCCACCTCTTATGGTTTCAAAAAAAAACACACCAAACAAAAACAGATTTTAAAAATGAATAAAAATGTGACATACAAATATAAGAAGAATCAAACAAGGAAAATGAATAAATAATAATAAAAAAAAAATCACGCCAAAAAAAACTTAAAACTAATACAGCAACACAGCATTCATTTTGTATATGGGCCCCTGGGGCGCTCCGCCACCTTGACAACAGGTGAACGTGAGATTCTCTTTGTTGTATGTATATTTTTGTTGTTTTTGTGTCTCTTGATTCGTATTTTGATCCAATACTGATTATGTGTACTTCTTATTTTCCAAATTTTTGTTGTTGCTGGTTTATCGTTTGTGTCTACCCCCCTTTTTGTACCGATTTTTGCACTTCAACCCCACTTCATATAAATTAAAAAAAAACACTAGTACTTGGGGGACCCGGGACTCCCACGGGCCACTTAATCTCCGGATTGTTGTGTTGTTGGCTGTCTTTTGTTGCGTTTTACAATCTCCGTGTTGAGCGTAGTTTTGGATCTCCAATGGTACCATTAAATGATGGGCAAAAAAAATCATGGGTTTATTAGCGTTATGTTATGTCCGTACCTGAAGATAACCTGGGTTTCGTTCCAGGATGGTTTGAGTTAACCAAGTAGTGTCCGCATATGCATAAAAGTTTTCAGTTTATCTTTTTGTCTTAAGTTAAAAAGAGACAGATATAAAGTGTGAGCAGAACGTCAAGGACGTATGAGAGAATTCATTCTCTCTCCACTCACTTCCACTCTCTTAAATGTCAAATTCAATGGAATATTGGAAATAGTGTACTCAGCGCACTTGGTTTCGAGTAGGTTATCGCGAAACCCATTGACTAAAAAGGTTTAATTTTGTATTGCAAACCACTTGGTTATCATGCTAGTTTGGGATTGTTTTGAGTTAAACAAGTTTAACTCTTAGGTGCGGACATAGCATTACAACAACAAAACGAAATCCTGCTTTTCAGTTGGATCTATTTTTGTGATCTAAAAATTAGTTCTTCTATTTCACACAAGAGGAGACTTTCCATTGAAAACGTTGGTATCATTTCCAATATTTTCAATAGCAACAGTATTGCCACATGAACATTTTTATCTGTGTGAAATGAAATACATTTTAGATAGCTAGCGAGAAACTTCACATTTATTCATTTTTGTATAATACATGACATAATGAAAAAGTTTTACAAAACAAAACAAATATTCGTGAAGTTAATAAGAAATAGTGCAAAAAAATGTATATTTGACAAAGTGCATGAGTATCATTTTTCCCAAAAAAAAAAAGAACAAAAAATTAACCATTGAAATAAAAGTTCGTAGGGCAACTCTGCAAATCTTTCGAAATGTCAGTTGAAAGAGCGAGTTTCTCACAGCTTCCAACTGGAAATAATAAAAAATATGATTATCCAAAGCTGTTTTATTATCAAGATCCGATCCGGATTGGATCATTGTGATAATAAAATACGGCTAATATTAGAGTAGATCCTATTGTAATTAAATTAAATTAAATAATATTTCAATGTTAGTGGAGCTGGGGCTCACCCCCTATGACTTGATGCTGTCGTGGTGGGGGTGCTTAAGGGCATCTTCTCCAGCAATCCAGCTGCAGAACCTGACCAACCAAATTAACTCAAACAAAACCTCAATGTTAGAAAACTTGAGACTGAAAAAATGAAAAAAGTTAATAAAAGGAACAAAAAACGAACGGGGATATACGTTCAAAAGTCGGCAGGCGTCGCGACTGCTGGCGATGGCTTGGCCTCGAAAGAAAATAAGTCGCCAGTGACAAAACTATTAACAAAGATGACAGAAAAAGCGATTGGCGGAAAGGCTGGGGAGCCGAATGGAGTTCGTTCGAGGAAGGCCTCACAGGCTATCTAAGAAATGTGGAGAGCCCTCTGGTCCTAACGCCCCTCCTAATGAGGATGCCAACCAGTGGAAGGGCTGCTGTGACTCTCTGCAACACTTCCACTCATACTGCCCGTATTGAAGGGACCCCGGAGAAGACTATTGCAGCAAGTAGAGGGGCCGAGACTTTCGGCTCTAACGCGAACTGTGATGTGTTGACAATGTTGAAATTATTATCCTTTTATGTTAATTTACTTTACATTTTATTTAAGCAGTTTCAATTTTGATCAGGTTTTTATGTTTTTATACTCAGCTTAATATTTTTGTTTTTCTTTTTATTCTAATCAAATGTTTTCTAATATTTAGTTCTATAAAATAAACTTTTATCAATATTAACTTCTTTAATATAAAAATAATAGGTTATGGGCCTAGTCGCGAATATTGATTAATTGTTTGATTTTGAATCGAATTTTCAATTATAATTAGAATTGCTAAGAATTCATTAATCGTGAAATATGGATTTGGCAAAACATATAAGACCTTTGGCTGGTGAATCAGATTGGCCTATTTGGAGAAGGAAAATTCGAGACTTGTTGGACTATCATGAAGGAGCTTTAGATGCTATTGATGGGATTTTGAAGAAGCCAGAACCTTTAGAAGGGACTCCCAAGCCTTTACGAAAAGATTTGGGTTTTTAATCCTAAATTCTTAAGGTTTTCCCAACCATAAATACACTTTTAAATACTTTCAAAACTGTCTTTGGTCTTTTTCACTTTATTCGCTCGTTCTTATTCTTGGTCGTATTTTCATTTTTCTTTAATTTTTTTCAGCAAAGGTTTAAAAATTCCTTTTCAACAAAAATTTTCTGGCGCCCACTTTTATTTTCGTTAGCTCCGGTACTAACAAACACTTTATCATCACCCACCCACCCACTTAATACTTCGATTAAAAAAATTTAATTACCTTTATCAATTAATAAAATAACTCAACATTTCCACCGAACGCACATCCACAATGAAATCCAAAAACGGGCTCTGGCATGGATTCAAAACGAAGGAGGGCGCTTTGAGCACTTGTTATAATTGTATTTGTATTAAATACATAAAAAAACTACTAAAAGTGATCATATTATTGTTTTATTCAAACAAACCTCAAAGCAAAAACTTTTTTTTATTTTTTTTTTTTAAATTTTTTCCATTTCGTATTTTTCCAAGTATCATAAAATGTATGGGTTTTTGAGCTAACTTAATGCTGAGTTTTTTCTTTATTATTGTTTTGTTCATCTGTAAAAATAAAAAAACTCTATGTTTATCAGGTCTTTTCTCCAAGAAAATGACCTCAAAGTCAAAACTTTGTTTTGGGAAGAAAATTTGAACACCACTTAAAACTGAAAATCTGGCAACCCTAAGCCTATGGAAGCCTAATTTAAATACAGTCTTAAAGGTTGTTATTTTAAAAAAAAATTGAGTCTAAGATTAGGTTCCTATCATCAGTTTCGACAGAGATATCGAATTTAACAAAGGTCAGGGTACACCAAAGTTAGCCTTTTTTTAAATTGTCAAAAAGTGATGTTAAACTTGAGAAACGGACTTGACTGTAGAACAATTTTTTTCTTAGAATATGACCAAGAATCATATCCCAAAGTATGTAAAACGAATAACGGGACACCCTTTATAATTAATAAAGAATATCTTCCCAACTGCAAAGAGAAGGAAAAGTGCAACAAATGGTCCGATTTGCATAGAGGAGATGAAACTATAACCCTGTATTTTTCGGGTGAGAAGTGAGAAATAGGTCAAGAGTGTTGGCCGGATGGCCTTCAATATCAGGAACCAGAGTGGGCTCATCAACAAGTTGAATTAATTGGTTAAGCTCAGCGAAGATCTCAACATATTTTCCTTCGGGTGTTGTCTGGCCAGAATGTCGAAGCCAGCCAGAATTGTGTACATTGAAATCGCCCGCAATTGCGATTTCAGTGTGAGGATAAAAGGAAACAATTCTTAATATGGAGTCAGATAGCGCATCAAACTCGTAAGAGTTTGAATTGCTATATAAATTGGGGCTTCTATAGATAAAACAATAATGAATGATTTGCTTACGGACATTGAATTTTTACGACATGAAATTAAAATTCTTATTAAAACAAAGGCCGTATTGTGGTAGAAGTTGGTATGCAATATCATTTCGAATATAAACGGCGAGGCCATGGGAGGAAAAGAATAATGGTACTAAGCTATATTCAGGCAGGTTGAACTCTGAGGGATCAGAATCAAAATCTACCTGTGATTTACACAGTGCCAAAACAGCTGACCTGCATTTTGCTGTGTGAACGTACACAGCAAAGAAATTCGATCGCAACCCCCTAATAATGCTTAAATTGACTGGAAATTAACCCTACATTAAAATTTACAAAAACACACAAAACAAAGTATCAAACGCAGACGCTTAATCTAAGTACAATCAACAATTGAAGATCTTATTGGAAAACCAAAACAAGTTACTAGCGGTTTTATGCCCAGCCAGCAACTTGATTTTAGTTACCCAACGAAATCAACATCGTTGATTGACTATCCACCTAGCAAACTTACAGGGCAGCCTCATTGCCTGCACATGCGCAGACACACACCACTTTGATAAGATAAGAAATCGAATAGAAGCAATGTGTGCAGCGCAGCCACTGAGACTCTGAGAGCGGTGTGATGGAGGAGATAAACGTAAGTAAAGTATTAAGTGCTTGGTGTATTTTTTCGTTTTTTTGAGTGGCACACAGCACTGAATAAGTTTAATTCACAACTGTGATTTTAATATCATACTGCGCGGTGCGGCAGAAAAATGTTGGTTTTTTGTTTTGGACTGTTTGGATGTTGTATATATTTTTCTTTTTTTTTTTTGTTTGTAGGGAAAAAAGTAGTGATTCATTAGCCGCGTTTTATTATCAAAATGATCCAATCCGGATCAGATCTTGATAATAAAACAGCTTTAGATCATCATATTTCCAGTTGGAAGCTGTGAGAGACTCGCTCTCTCAACTGACATTTCAAAAGAGTTGCAGAGTTGCCCTACGAACTTTTTTTTCAATGGTTAATTTTTTGTTCTTTTTTTTAGGGAAAAATGATTCCTTCCTTTGTCAAATATATATTTTTTTGCACTAATTCTTATTAATTTCACGAATATATGTTTTGTTTTGTAAAACTTTCATTATGTCATGTATTATACAAAAATGAATAAATGTGAAGTTTCTCGGTATCTTTCTAAAATATATTTCATTTCACACAGATAAAAATGTTCATGTGGCAATACTGTTGTTATTGGAAATATTGGAAATGATACCAACGTTTCAATGGAAAGTCTCCTCTTGTGTGAAATAGAAGAACTAATTTTTAGATCACAAAAATAGATCCAATTAAAAAGCAGGATTTCGCTTTGTTGTTGTAACGCTAATAAACCCATGATCTGATCCGGATCAGATCAATAATAAAACGCGGCTATTTTAGCGGACACTAGCGCGGTGCGTGTTGTCGCGATTGATAGCAGATCGGCACTTTACCTAACATACTGTGACGAAGCGTCACAGTTTCCTCTTCCAACTTTATCTTTCAAAGCCTCACCAAAGCATTCAAGTGTTTTTATTATTACTGAAATCACCTCCCGCATAATTAATTCAAGAAAAGTAAATGCTACTTGCTTTTAATTTTTGACTATGAACGCCAAACATTGTTTACTTCCCTTTTGCACGGCGCGGCGCACATGCGCACCACAAACACCAGTCTAGCGTCTAAACACTCCTAGTGCATTGATTATTCGCCGATAAGAAGGCCCAGCAGGCATTCGCCGCCAAATCTGTCTCAATGGCAGCATACCCAACCGTCAGCTACTTCTCAATGTTTAGAAGCGGACCTACACCCAAGTCAGCCACATCCACGAAGCAGCAACCAACTGCATCCAAAATTTACAAGACAACACCAGCCAGGCCCACCAGACCAACACCAGCATCAACTATCTTCCTCAACAACGAGGCACAACGGATGTTTGGGAGCGACCTTGTTACCCTGATGCTAAAAGCCAAGACGGCAATGCATACCAGCTACAATAGCATGAGTGAAGGAGAGTAGTCCGTGGCCTAAGCCACATCATGACGTACAACGTAAATTCGTTGTACAGCCTGGAAAAGAGGACGTCATTCTGTTATACCATCATGCTGCTACTACAAAACGTAGTTGATGGACAAAACGTAGCTACTAGACAAATCGTAGGTGCGTCTATACAATAGTGTATAGCACAGGTCACGTAGGCACCGTTCCGTCATTTAATCTGAAGGATGTTTTCAGCATATACAAGGATAGATTGGAGCAGTACTTTTTGGCCAACTATGTTGAGAATGAAAGACGAGTGCCGGTTATATTAACTACCATTAGTTATCGAGCATACGAGGTGGTAAGAGAGCTGGTTTTTCAGTTCGAGACAATGTCTTCGATAATCCGGAAAAGAATTGAATTCTTTGAGATGAAGCAGAATCAGGGAGAAATGGTGAACAGTTGGTTGGTGCGGCGTGCGGATGAGAAGCGTTGCATTGCATTGCAAATTCGGCAATCTTTTACAGGAATTTGTAAAAAACCGTTTCATAACGGGTCTAGTAAAAGGTCATTAAGTGACGTTACAACGGGAGGTGTCTCTGAAAGAGAAGGAGACCGATATATATCGTTTGCATTAATGCAGTGTTAAGTCCATGGGCAATCGCAGAGAAGGAAATCCAACCGTTCAACGACAAGCAGTATAGCGACAAGCTATTCAACAACAAAATAAGCAGCAAACAGTGGCAGACATTGGTGACAGGCTGGGTTACGCATGTGGGAAAGCAGGACATACATTCAGAACTTGCAAGGATAAAAAATGTATTTATAGAAATTGAAAAAAAAGAACATATAGAAAATGCATGTAGAGTCCAAAACATAAAATAAATTATTTAGAAGAAAATTTTAATGAAGTGGAGCAATTCAATTTAGACAAGAACGATAATAGCCGTATTTTATTATCACGATGATCCGGATCAGATTTGATCAGCCATTTGATGCGAAAGGCAAAGGGAGGGGAAAAGGAATGAGGATTGGAATTTGGATAGTGTAAGGTAGGGTTTAGGATTAGGTAGGATTAAGGAATCGAACATACCAAAGGAAACGGAAAAGGAAAAATCAGAAAAAGTTAGGAAACAGAAAAGGAAAGGGACCAAAACAAGTATGGGAAAGGTAGGTATGAACGATAGGAGGGGAAATTAGTTAGGGGAAGGAATGCACAGAGAGGAGACCTGGCACGCTCGCGGAGCACGGCTTAGCTCGCCTGATGTGGGTGGGTCTTGCCTCCTCTGCTGCTCCTCGCCTCGCAACCAAAAACATAAATCGTGCCAAAAGAAACGGGATACCACCACTAAAAGAAAACACAAAGCTCACCCCACGTTGGGCCCTGCGGATGGTAGTGCAGGGTGGCCTGTTCCCAACCGCAACCTAGAATCCAATCGGCCTTGTCGTTTGGATTCCCCTTATGAAAATATCGAACTGTCAGAACTCAAACCATCAACACCACACACCTCACCCCATCACCGCCCGCTCACACCCCTCTAAAAATGGTATTTACCACGCCATCTTATTAAAACCAGATCGTTCTCAACCAAGGTTTGGCGTGATTAACATTTTTATTTATTAAACAGAAACACTAAACAAAATAAACCTAAACGTAACCAAAAAAATCATAAAAGCATAAAAAAAAAATAATAAAATGAAACTGAAAGATGACACGAAAATGACTTTGACTACAAAAAGAATAAATTAACAGAAAAAAGGAAAATGAAAATGATTTAAAAATGTAACCTTAAAATCTAACCTACTATCTATCTATATATATATCTATATTGTTTTTTTTTTTTGTGTTTTTATGTTTTTTGTTGTTTTTGTATTTTTATAATTTTATGTTGTTTTTGTATTTTTGTAATTTTATGTTGTTTTCGTATTTTTATATATTTTGTAGCAGGTGTATTTCTAAAAAACTGTAATTGTTTTTGTGCTCTTGTGTTTTAACGTTCATTAAATTCTCTGTATTATGTTCTTTTCAGGCCTGTGGAAACCCGGAACGTCACCGACCCCGACTATTCCCACTCAGACTACTAGGGGATTTGTCTCGCCCCGACTACAATTTGGGTCCTACCTATAAGGAGCTCCCTATACTGGACGAGGTTGCCAACAATCGACACACCAATGATCACGAAGCAAGAAGAATCAGGCTGGGCAACGGCTTCCTACCTCTTATGGTTTCAAAAAAAAACACACCAAACAAAAACAGATTTTAAAAATGAATAAAAATGTGACATACAAATATAAGAAGAATCAAACAAGGAAAATGAATAAATAATAATAAAAAAAAAAATCACGCCAAAAAAAACTTAAAACTAATACAGCAACACAGCATTCATTTTGTATATGGGCCCCTGGGGCGCTCCGCCACCTTGACAACAGGTGAACGTGAGATTCTCTTTGTTGTATGTATATTTTTGTTGTTTTTGTGTCTCTTGATTCGTATTTTGATCCAATACTGATTATGTGTACTTCTTATTTTCCAAATTTTTGTTGTTGCTGGTTTATCGTTTGTGTCTACCCCCCTTTTTGTACCGATTTTTGCACTTCAACCCCACTTCATATAAATAAAAAAAAAAACACTAGTACTTGGGGGACCCGGGACTCCCACGGGCCACTTAATTTCCAGATTGTTGTGTTGTTGGCTGTCTTTTGTTGCGTCTTACAATCTCCGTGTTGAGCGTAGTTTTGGATCTCCAATGGTACCATTAAATGATGGGCAAAAAAAATCATGGGTTTATTAGCGTTATGTTATGTCCGTACCTGAAGATAACCTGGGTTTCGTACCAGGATGGTTTGAGTTAACCAAGTAGTGTCCGCATATGCATAAAAGTTTTCAGTTTATCTTTTTGTCTTAAGTTAAAAAGAGACAGATATAAAGTGTGGGCAGAACGCCAAGGACGTATGAGAGAATTCATTCTCTCTCCACTCACTTCCACTCTCTTAAATGTCAAATTCAATGGAATATTGGAAATAGTGTACTCAGCGCACTTGGTTTCGAGTAGGTTATCGCGAAACCCATTGACTAAAAAGGTTTAATTTTGTATTGCAAACCACTTGGTGATCATGCTAGTTTGGGATTGTTTTGAGTTAAACAAGTTTAACTCTCAGGTGCGGACATAGCATTACAACAACAAAACGAAATCCTGCTTTTCAGTTGGATCTATTTTTGTGATCTAAAAATTAGTTCTTCTATTTCACACAAGAGGAGACTTTCCATTGAAAACGTTGGTATCATTTCCAATATTTCCAATAGCAACAGTATTGTCACATGAACATTTTTATCTGTGTGAAATGAAATACATTTTAGATAGCTAGCGAGAAACTTCACATTTATTCATTTTTGTATAATACATGACATAATGAAAAAGTTTTACAAAACAAAACAAATATTCGTGAAGTTAATAAGAAATAGTGCAAAAAAATGTATATTTGACAAAGTGCATGAGAATCATTTTTCACAAAAAAAAAAAAGATCAAAAAATTAACCATTGAAATAAAAGTTCGTAGGGCAACTCTGCAAATCTTTCGAAATGTCAGTTGAAAGAGCGAGTTTCTCACAGCTTCCAACTGGAAATAATAAAAAATATGATTATCCAAAGCTGTTTTATTATCAAGATCCGATCCGGATTGGATCATTGTGATAATAAAATACGGCTAATATTAGAGTAGATCCTATTGTAATTAAATTAAATTAAATAATATTTCAATGTTAGTGGGGCTGGGGCTCACCCCCTATGACTTGATGCTGTCGTGGTGGGGGTGCTTAAGGGCATCTTCTTCAGCAATCCAGCTGCAGAACCTGACCAACCAAATTAACTCTAACAAAACCTCAATGTTAGAAAACTTGAGACTGAAAAAATGAAAAAAGTTAATAAAAGGAACAAAAAACGAACGGGGATATACGTTCAAAAGTCGGCAGGCGTCGCGACTGCTGGCGATGGCTTGGCCTCGAAAGAAAATAAGTCGCCAGTGACAAAACTATTAACAAAGATGACAGAAAAAGCGATTGGCGGAAAGGCTGGGGAGCCGAATGGAGTTCGTTCGAGGAAGGCCTCACAGGCTATTTAAGAAATGTGGAGAGCCCTCTGGTCCTAACGCCCCTCCTAATGAGGATGCCAACCAGTGGAAGGGCTGCTGTGACTCTCTGCAACACTTCCACTCATACTGCCCGTATTGAAGGGACCCCGGAGAAGACTATTGCAGCAAGTAGCGGGGCTGAGACTTTCGGCTCTAACGCGAACTGTGATGTGTTGACAATGTTGAAATTATTATCCTTTTATGTTAATTTACTTTACATTTTATTTAAGTAGTTTTAATTTTGATCAGGTTTTTATGTTTTTATACTCAGCTTAATATTTTTGTTTTTCTTTTTATTCTAATCAAATGTTTTCTAATATTTAGTTCTATAAAATAAACTTTTATCAATATTAACTTCTTTAATATAAAAATAATAGGTTATGGGCCTAGTCGCGAATATTGATTAATTGTTTGATTTTGAATCGAATTTTCAATTATAATTAGAATTGCTAAGAATTCATTAATCGTGAAATATGGATTTGGCAAAACATATAAGACCTTTGGCTGGTGAATCAGATGGGCCTATTTGGAGAAGGAAAATTCGAGACTTGTTGGACTATCATGAAGGAGCTTTAGATGCTATTGATGGGATTTTGAAGAAGCCAGAACCTTTAGAAGGGACTCCCAAGCCTGAAGAAATTAGTCAACACAAAGAAGCAAGCAATTTATACAGAAAAGCAATGATCAATGATAACAAGTTCGGTTACCGATGCAGTATACCAGAAGATAATGGACAAGGAAACTGCACATGATACTTGGAATGCTTTAAGGCAACAGTTTGAGGCAACTTCCAAAGACCAATTGTTCAAGATATGCACGGATCATTTTGCATTTAATTGGAATGTTACTCAAGATGTTTCAACACATATTGCGAAACTGCGAAGTTTGTGGAACGAACTTAACAATGGTCTGAAAGCTAAAAATGAAAGGGCATTACCAGAACTATTACTAGTATGCAAAGTCTTGCATATTTTACCAAGTACATTTGAAACTTTCAAATCAAGCTGGATGTTACTTACGAAAGATGAAGATAAAACATTTGACGAACTAGCTATGCAACTTTGTATGTACGAAAGAAATTTCAAAAGTAAAGAAGATAACGACAATGTAAGTCAAGAGGCACTAGTTGTAAAATTCGACAAAAGAAAGCCAGTTGCACGACCAAAATCGAAGGAAACCGGGAACAAAAGAGAAGACGTTTGCAATTTTTGTAAGAAGAAGGAACATTGGTATGTGGACTGCAGAAAATGGATTGCTGAAGGTAAAAAAACAAAAGGCAATGTTTCAAGCAGTAGCCAAGAGAATCCATTGAACAAAAACGCATCTTTAGTGTCTATCTGCAATGAGATGTATGCAACCGAAGTAAATTCAATTGACTGGTGGATTGATAATGGAGCAACAAGGCAAGTTACCAACTGTACCGACTGGTTTGTGGATTTTGAGGAGTTTGAATGTCCTTGCAGGATTTAAGCAGCAGGAAAAGAAACATTGAGCGCTATTGGCAAAGGAACAATAATAGTGGAATCAACTTACAATAGAAAGCAAGTGACACTTAATGATGTTTGGTATGTTCCAACAATTTCGAGAAATCTTTTTTCTGTTTTGGCTGCTCAGGACAGAAACCGAAATAGTATTTTCAAGTCCTCAGCAACAAATTGCTGGTTAAGAATAAAAAACGAAACGGTTATATGCGGAAGTCGACAAATAAACGGATCGCTATACAAGGTAGCAATAAGACCAATCGTTTCGAAAGTGAAGTCTCGCATGGAATTATTCAATGTAGCTGTTGGAGATGAAACAACGCTGCAGCTTTATCATGAACGATGGGGTCACCAAGATAAAGCACATGTTAAACAGGAGCTGGAAAAAGAGTTGGACATAAAAGTTAAAATGAACAACAACTTGTGTGAACCGTGTATCTATGGCAAAGCTCAAAGATTACCGTTCGGAACAAGAAGAAAAGCGACAACGCCAGGAGAGTTGATGTCAACGGACGTTTGTGGTCCATTTAGCAACTCTTTTAAGAACAAAAAGTATCTGGTTGTGTTCAAGGATAGCTTCTCTAAGTTTCGTTACGGGTTTGCAATAGAACACAAATCAGATGTCAAGAATGTATTGAAGGAAGTTATTGCACACGCGAAGATATGTGGTCACTCCATCAAAGAGCTACTGAGTGACAATGGTGGTGAATTTGACAACGCAGAAGTCAAACAGATTCTTCGAACAAATGGTATCACACAGAGACTTACAGCGCCTTATACACCTGAACAGAATGGCGGTAGTGAACGTGAAAACCGAACTCTTGTAGAGATGGCAAGAACTTTGAAGTATTCAAGCACCAAAGTTAATTATCCGGAAGCAATTTGGGCGGAGCTTGTAAATACTGCGGCTTACATACTCAATAGAACTGGGAAGTCTTCAGTAGATGGTGTAAGTCCGTACGAATTGTGGATTGGTAAAAAACCAAGAATCAAGCATTTAAAAATAATTGGATCAACTTGCTTCACTCATATTCCAATCCAGAAGAGGAAGAAAATGGATAGAAAAGCAATTAAAGGCTACCTCGTTGGATATGATGGTGATGAACGGTACAGAATATTCATCCAAGAAGAAAATAAAGTTATCGTTTCAAGAGACGTTAAGTTTCAGGAAAGTTCAGTTAATTGTGAAAAACCTGTTAAACTACCTCTTCGCGACATTGAATCCACAAGAAAAGAACAAGAGAATTCAGAAGGTACCATGCATTTGGACGAGTACGAAGCAGAGGAAGATGTGAACTTTGAAAATGAAGAAGCCGAAATTCCGCTACAAGAACGAAAAGAATTAAGAGATCGGTCAACATTAAACAAACCTCAGCGTCTTGAAGATTTTGTAATGGCAGCGATAGCAGATTTTGAAAACTCTTCATCGAATCCTGGATCTTTTCAAGAGGCAATAAATAGTAATGAAAAAACAGAGTGGAGAAAAGCCATGGAGAAGGAAGTCGCTTCATTGAAAGAAAACAAAACTTGGAGATTGACATCTTTACCAAGAGGAGCGAAAGCAATTCCTTGCAAATGGGTTTATTGCTTGAAAAAGAATCCAGATGGCAGTATTGATAAATATAAAGCAAGGCTTGTGGCCAAAGGATTCAGTCAACGTGAAGGTATTGATTATAGCCAAACATTTAGTCCAGTAGCAAAATTAGGAACAATTAGATCAGTACTTAGTATTGCTGCAAGCGAGCAAATGCATCTGATACAATTTGATGTTTCTACAGCATTTTTATATGGTGATTTGGAAGAAATTACAGTAAAAGCCGCTTAAGAGAAACCCGCTTAAGGGGCCGTTCATAAAATACGTTCGCATGCAGGGGGGAGGGAGGGGTCTCGCTGACTGTGACAAGATGTGACGAGGGGGGAGGGGGGGTCTACGGCAACGTAACGTTCGCCGTTCAAAATATCAAAACATTTTACTACAGTATTTCTTTCGAATAGTTTTTTTTTCTAAATTTTTGTCATGATAAAAGTCATTCATTTTGTATATTTACTAATGTTTGTTTTTTTAAATATCAGCCCCAGCTCTTTGCTTATCTGAAAGAATTTTTTCATCCCCGAGTATTTGTAGACCAATTACCTATTAAACACTCCGCTTAAGTGAAACTCGCTTAAGTGAAAAACCCGGATACCTGAAACACATTTTCAGTTAAATTTTATATTTTTCATTGAAAAAAACTCTCTTAAGTGAAAAAAAAAATTTATCGAACAAAACAATTTCAGCCAGCAAATGGATGGTTAGATCAGTGGAAAAAACTTGAAAATAATCATTTTAAGAAGATTTGTGGTGAAAATAGTTCTGCTGACACAGTTGCTGCTAACCATTGGCTAGAAAAATTTTTGCCAAACATTCGTCAAAGTTACAACCCAGATGACGTGCATAATGCTGATGAATCCGGGATAATGTTTAAAGCTCTACCGACCCGACGGCTTCATTGGTAAATAGATGTGAAAACCTTTAGGAAAGAAGCTACCAAAGGACCGTATACTGTCCTCTTTCATTTTCAATTCGATTGTAACAGACAAAATTATTTTTTGTATTGGTGTGTAGACTAAGATTAAACACATTTTGTTTTTCTTTTGCTAATAACTTTTCTTCTAAATATGTACAAACATAGGTAAATCTCATAATCCAAGACGCTTTAAAAACAGCACAATCCCCGTTAAATATTATGCCAACACCAAAGCTTGGATGAAAAGTAAAATTTGGACGATGATCATTCAAGATTTGGACAAAACATTTAAAGAAAAGGAAAAAAAGGTTTTGCTGATTGTGGACAATGCATCTTGCCACAAACTTGATCGTGATGCAATTAATTTGGAAAATATAAAAACTGAATTTTTACCCCCGAATGCCACCTCTGTCATGCAACCTTTGGATCAGGGAATTATACACTGCTTTAAGGCCCATTGCAGAAGATGTATTACAAAGAAGCAACTTCTTCATTGGGATAATGGAGAGTCCTTATGGATTTAAAAAAAAAATTAGTTTACTGCGTTAAAAATGATAAAAAGGGCCTGGTGGATGGTTAGCCCATTGACCATAAAGAACTGTTTCCGGAAAGCTGGTTTGACTTTTAATACAGACGAAAACTTAGAAGAAGTTGAACCAGACGACGAAGAAGAAGAAACTAATTTTCCAACAGCAATAAGAGAAGAAATCGATTAGTAAATATAGATCAAGATCTTCCTTGTTTTAGTGTTATGACGGACGAAGACATTATTAATGAAGCATAGCACTACTATTCGAAGAACTTGATGCTAACAGATCTGTATCTGACAATGATTCAGATGTGGAAGTTATGGGAATTCAGAAACCAACAAGAAGAAGCTTTTAAATCTCAATGTTCTTAAGCAGTTTTCTTATGGGGATAATGAACTAGATCTAATCTTAAATGAAATTGAATATAAAAAGATGAATTGCCATTTTCAGATTTTGTCACAAACGAAAATTAATGACTTTGAAAAAAAGTAAGATTATTTTTTTTCGTCTTCATAAAACCGTATTCAAAAATATGAATATATACATATTTGAAACCTGAAGCCAAACTTGGGAGTGGAATCTTTTTGTTTTGCCCAATGTGCCTACGAATTAACCAACAAAAACTCAAATGCGATTTAATTTGATTTATGTAAACTTTAAAATCCGCTTAAGTGAAATATTTTGTACTTATCGGGACTCCGCTTAAGTGAAATTTTTTTCACTTAACCGGGGTTCGGTTAAGTGAAAAACCCGCTTAAGTGAAAGAAAAACTGTGACAATTCGCCTTTTCTCTTAAGCGGGTTTCACTGTATCTATATGAAGCAGCCTGAAGGATATGACGATGGTACAGATAAAGTGTGTCAGCTGAAGAAAAGTTTGTATGGACTTAAGCAATCATCTAGATGTTGGAACAAGCGTTTCGGGAGTTTCATTTCCAAACTAGGATTTCGAGCTAGTGATGCTGATCCTTGTTTATATATGAGGGAAAGAAATGGAAAGAAAGTCGTACTGGTTCTGTATGTTGATGATGGATTAGTAGGATCCACTGACCGTTACGAGTTAGATGAATTTATAGCGGAACTGAGAAATGAGTTCAAGATTGTTTCAAAAGAAGCGTCGTTCTTTTTGGGAATAGAGATAGAACGAAAAGAAAACGGAATCAAAATATGTCAACAAGCTTATGTATGTGTGTGTGTAATCGTGCAGATTTTACAATTTAATTCGCGGATTTCGGGGTTCGCGCGTAGGTTATTCGTTTTAATAGCTGGATATATATATGTGTGTGTGTGTGTACTTGTTCGATGGCAAGGCATATTTGTCGTGACCAAGTGCCATCCTTTTCTAGTCGGAAAAGTTCGATTTTCGACTAGAATTGTTGTTTACATTTTTTTTGTAAACAACTCGCGATTCTGATTCGGAAATTTTTCGCGAATTTTGTAAGTTTTATTAAGTTCTAGGAGTGTTTAAATTATTGAAAATTATGCGTGCTTTAATTCATTTTACTTCAGTGGACTGTATAATTTGGTCTTAAATTATTCAGACCTGTGTACAAAATGGTCAAATGCATTTGCCGACGGCATTTGACGTTTCGTGTTTTATATTTTTCTATGTAATGTGGATCGTGTTCTTCTTTTTTTTTTTTTTTTTTTTTTTTCTTTTTTTTTTTTTTTAATGGCAGTGCATTTTGTGGTTTTCGCATTATTGCCGGTAATTTGTTTATTAATTTGTTTAATTACGAGCATGATTTAATATCATTAATAGTGTATTTTGTATGCATTGTTGCAGTGCACAGGAAATTTTTTTTTTTTTATTAAAATGTGTCTTGTCGACGACAATTTTCGTTTCGGGAGTTTCATTTCCAAACTAGGATTTCGAGCTAGTGATGCTGATCCTTGTTTATATATGAGGGAAAGAAATGGAAAGAAAGTCGTACTGGTTCTGTATGTTGATGATGGATTAGTAGGATCCACTGACCGTTACGAGTTAGATGAATTTATAGCGGAACTGAGAAATGAGTTCAAGATTGTTTCAAAAGAAGCGTCGTTCTTTTTGGGAATAGAGATAGAACGAAAAGAAAACGGAATCAAAATATGTCAACAAGCTTATGTATGTGTGTGTGTAATTGTGCAGATTTTACAATTTAATTCGCGGATTTCGGGGTTCGCGCGTAGGTTATTCGTTTTAATAGCTGGATATATATATGTGTGTGTGTGTGTACTTGTTCGATGGCAAGGCATATTTGTCGTGACCAAGTGCCATCCTTTTCTAGTCGGAAAAGTTCGATTTTCGACTAGAATTGTTGTTTACATTTTTTTTGTAAACAACTCGCGATTCTGATTCGGAAATTTTTCGCGAATTTTGTAAGTTTTATTAAGTTCTAGGAGTGTTTAAATTATTGAAAATTATGCGTGCTTTAATTCATTTTACTTCAGTGGACTGTATAATTTGGTCTTAAATTATTCAGACCTGTGTACAAAATGGTCAAATGCATTTGCCGACGGCATTTGACGTTTCGTGTTTTATATTTTTCTATGTAATGTGGATCGTGTTCTTCTTTTTTTTTTTTTTTTTTTTTTTTCTTTTTTTTTTTTTTTAATGGCAGTGCATTTTGTGGTTTTCGCATTATTGCCGGTAATTTGTTTATTAATTTGTTTAATTACGAGCATGATTTAATATCATTAATAGTGTATTTTGTATGCATTGTTGCAGTGCACAGGAAATTTTTTTTTTTTTATTAAAATGTGTCTTGTCGACGACAATTTTTTTTTTTTTTTGTTTTGCCGACGAGAATTCGTCTTCGATTCGGTGTTTCTTGGATTTCGATGTTCCCCTTGAACATGTCGAAATGTTTTAAAACTGATGTGTTTTTTAAAAATTGATTTTATATATTAAGGTTTTTCAGAATATGTTGTGCTTATTTCCTTTTAGATTTTAAATTTGAGTTTGTGTGTGCGTTGTAGCAGCACAGTATTAAAAATGAGTTGTATTGATTGCCTTTTATGCAATTTATAGTTTATAAATTATAATTATTGTTGAAATAAAGATGGTTTAAACAAAGTTCTTGGTCGATTTGGTTTTGTTTGAACAGCTTTTCAGGTGGTTTGAACAGCTTGCAAATTTTTAAGGATGAGTTGATTGATGTGCTGAGTTCTGATGTGTTTTGATTTAACTTTACAGGTGTTTTAAAGATGGGTTAAATGATGTGTTTTGAATATCTCGCAAATGTTTTAAAGATGTGTTATTTGTTGAGTTGTGTGATGAATTGAATGAAATTCGATTTGAATTCAAAGTGTTTCGTGATTTTGGAAAACAGCATACTCCTTTTGAAATGTTTCGGTAAAACAGCTTATATTATATAAATTAATTTTTATACTAACGCCGATTGTTCCTGGTGTTTGTTAGATGGTAAATAACACATTTTCGCGATGGGTCGTTTGAAGTTTCCGTTTTGTGTTTTAACAAGTCCATCCGTTCCCGCGTGAGTGTCCTCGATTCGGGCAAGACTCCAGTAAGTCGGTGCAAGCCGCTCATCCTTGAGCAAGACAAGGTCTCCTATTTTGGGAGCTTCTTGAACTTGAGTCCATTTCGGACGTTGCTGCACCGTGCAAGGTATTCGGAACTCCATTTTTTCCAAAACCCTTCCGCCAGCGCTTGTACTTTTTTCCATCGGTCGATATACGTGATGTTGTTGTTGAGTTTGCCTTGTGGCACAGCGTGTAAGGATTCGCCTACGAGAAAATGCGCAGGAGTTAGCGCATCCAAATCATCTAAGCTGTCGGAGAGCGGGCATAAGGGTCTCGAATTCAGACACCCTTCTATCTGAGCTAGAAGCGTTGTGAGCTCCTCAAAAGTAAGCCTTTCGGTTCCAACAACTCGTTTCAAATGGTATTTCACCGATTTCACTCCCGCTTCCCATAATCCACCAAAGTGTGGAGAAGCTGGGGGAATAAAGTGCCAAATCGTTCCATGATTTGAGAGATTTTCGGCAATTTCTTTAAAATCGTGCTTCGCGTCCTTCAACATTAATTCGTTATTAGCGCCGACGAAATTTGTTCCACAATCGCTGTAGTTTTTTTTGCAGCTACCTCTCCTGGCCGTAAATCGTCGAAATGCTGCTAAAAATGCTTGGGTGGTCAGGTCAGACACGACTTCCAAAAGAATGGCCTTTGTTGCCAAACAGATAAATACTGCAAAATACCCTTTTAGTATTTTGGCACTTCGAGCTTTCCAGCTTTTTATTTCGATGGGTCCTGCGTAGTCAACTCCAGTATGACTGAACGGTCGTGACATCTGTACTCTAGGTGCAGGTAGATTCGCCATCAACTGCTGCATTTCCGATGCCTTTTGCCGGTAGCAAGAAGTGCATCTATGAAGTTGATATTTTACGCTTCTTCGTATCTGGCCAATCCAGTAATTTTGACGGATGTAATTGATCATCTGTTGGATTCCGCCATGCAAAGTGTTCTTATGGGCATCTCTGACAACCAGGTTGGTAAAATGGTGACTGTTTCGAAGTAATATCGGATGTTGCGCGTCGTAGGGGAGGAGAGAATTCTCCAAGCGTCCTCCAACTCTCAAAAGTCCTTCAGCATCAACGAATGCGTTCAAAGTCTTGAGTGACTTAGGTATCTTCGAGGTTTCCAAAATTTGTTGAAGCTCTGCTTTGAACATCTCCTTCTGTGCGGCCTTCACGACGATGACACGCGCTGCTTCCAATTCGTTTGGACTAAACGGGCCATCAGAAACTGCTTTTCGTCGACATTTTGTTGCGAAACGACAACATGTGGCGACAACTCGAATCACCTTCTAGTTTTAGTTTAGTTTTAGTTTTAGTTGACTTTTTATTTAATTCATAGTAGCATATACTATATTTATACAAACTCAAGTCTTTTTGGTTTGGCCTATGGCCGTCTACCAGACTGACATTTTTCAGTATTAATAATTTTTAGTTTCAAAAACACTAAGGTACATTTTTCATAAATTAGTAATTGTAACATAATGAAATAAAGTTAATCACTTATTATTCAACTTAAAAATTCTCATTTATTATATAGTTTCTATAGTTAAGAGCAGCATTAATAAAATTATAAAGAACAGTCCAACCAAAATTTCCGTTAAGTATGTCAAACATATCGACTTCATTAAGATTTTGTTTTCCAAAATATCTAACTCTGAACTCCTTCATAATTGGACAAACTGCAATAAAGTGAAATATATCTTCACGGACGTTTAAATTGCACAGGCTACATAGTACTGGTAAATCGGGACGGTGGGGAATGAAGTTAAGGTTTAGTAATTTGCCTCTCGTTCTAAGGATGACGCTGATTTTCTTTAGTGAATTGAAGTTATTTAAGTAAGTATTGTCACCGAGGTAGAAGACTAGACGGCTATTGTAACTTCTAAAGATTGATGAACGGGCTTCTGCTACATTTTTTTCGTACAAAAAATGTCCAAATTTCCTTAAAAGAACATTAAATTTTGCTCTCAGCGTAGCAGGTTGCTCATTAACTGTGATCATAAAATATTCACTGCATGTATTCACCAGATTTTGCCATTCTGCTGCCATATGTCCTTTTGCCTGAATCGGGCTTTTTAATACCATTTTAGGTATTCTTTCGTCGTTCATTTGAAAAACCTTAATTATGTAGTTGAAGTGAATTTGAAGTGTTTCCAATATCATCGGTGGCAGTCCTGTTTCCAGATGCAACATATAGTTTGGAGTGTTTCGTGGAAGATGGAAAATTCTCTTGATGAAGTATCGAAGGAGCTTTTCAATTGCATCAAAAGAGCTGTATCCCCAAACCTGAGATCCAGATAATAAAATTGTGGCTGCCGTAGATTGGAAAAGCTTTAGTTCGGCACTTAGCTCTATGGCATCATTCTTGAAGCAACGTTCCCAAACGGATGAGATTGCTCTCTTTGACTCTACCAATTTTTGTTCAAAATGCTTATTCATGTTGAGATTTGACGTCAATAAAACACCAAGATACTTGTATTCACGAACAATTTCAACAGTTTCGCCATTGAAGGTCCATTTCTCGTTATTAGCATGCTTGCCACCTCCCCCTCTGAACACCATTATCTTCGATTTCGAAAGGTTGACGCTAAGGTTCCAGCTTTCACAATACTCCTTAATCCTATTCATTGCAAGCTGCAACCCTTCAACCGTCTCTGCAAAGAAAACAATGTCATCTGCGTACATGAGAGCTGGTATCGTTGCACCGCCGAATTTTATACCTCCTTTGACTACATCTGTTATATCGTTAATAAATAATATAAATAGCAGCGCACTCAAGATGCATCCTTGCTTGAGACCCATTTTAGTGTGAAATTCTTCTGAGACTGTCGTTCCATCCCATACGTAAGCTGTGTTATTTGCGTACAAAGATCTTAGGATTTCTATCATTTTGTTGGATAAACCGATAGTATGCAACTTATAGAAGAGCGCTTCACGAACAATAGAGCCGAAAGCAGCACGGAAGTCAACAAAAAACACATATAATTTCTTCTTTTTCCTTATATAGGCATCAGCAATGTTGTACAACGAAAATATGTGATCTGTTGTGGAATAATTTTTCCTGAAACCGGCTTGAAACTCTGTTAGTATGCCCTTTTCCCTTACCCATTCGGACAGCCTGTTCTCAATAAGTCCTGCGAACAACTTAGCACATGTATTAAGGAAGGATATTCCTCTATAGTTTGAGGCTTCATCGTGGTTACCCTTTTTGAAAAGTGGAAAAATTATTGCTTTCCTAAAACTGTCGGGGATTATCGCACTTTGGAAAATTCGGTTGAATTCATCTGTAAGCAGGGATAAAAAATTCTCTGTAGCGTGCTTATAGTGTTCAAAAGGAATGCGGTCATCTCCAGGCGCCTTATTTAACTTAGTTTTTTCAATAACCTCCTTTACTTCATGAATTGAAAATGGAGCATCTAAATAATCGTTAAAAATTAAAGGGACTGCGTACTGCATAGGCGAGGAGTTAATCTCTATATTAAGGAGACTTTTGAAGTGGTTACTTAGGCTTGTTGCTTGTATTCCTAGAGCAATTATATTTGTGGATCCATTTAGGAATTTAACAGCCTTCTAAAATTCAGCGGAACTGCGTGTGTGGTTGATAACAGAAACAGTTTTTTGCTCAAAAATTTGTTTTTTCGCAAAGCAAATCCTTTTGTACTCTTTATTTGCCTCAGAGTAAAGTTCTCTGAAAACGGGCAAGTTTCGTGAAAGATAGAGTTTAAAAAAATTAAAAGACATCTGCCTGGCTTTTAAACACTCCGAGTGAAACCACTTTTGCTTACAACAAATTTTCTTATTTGTTGGATGACTTTGAGGGCTGGATTCTTTTATGATTTGCGTCAAAGCTGTTATGTCTGCACGCACATTCGAATCCTCAAGCTTTCTTATTTCGTTTCTCATATTTTCCTGAAACTTGTTTTTATTTTTTTCCACCCATTGTATTTTCGGAATAAGATTTAAACGCTTTGTTCCAACAGGTAATTCGCTTTCGGATGTTGTAAAAGTTACTTCCAGTGGCATGTGGTCGGAGAACGTTTGAATTCCTACTCTAAAATCACTTACAACATTGTTCCACACTCCAGATATAAAGCAGTAGTCAATTGTAGAGCTATTTTGTCCTCTTATAAAAATAAGTTCGCCGTCTGGATCACTGAAGGTGCTTCCATTCAGAACATAACAATTATATTCATCTAAAAGTTCCATAATTTGATTGCCTTTATGATCACAAAGTGAATCCTTAGAGTTTCGGTTTGGATTGAAGATAGGCCACTGTTTACTGAAGAATTTATTTTGTGATAAGCCAATTCTGCCATTGAAGTCCCCGATTAGCATCAAATTCGTTGCGTCGATAACTTGTAGAGCTTCACACAACTTATCAAAGTCAGATTTCCAATGACTGCAGTTTATATAAATGGGAACTATGCACATAGAATCATTCCCAAGTTTCACGTCTATCACATAATGCTCATTTACTCTTCTGAAGTTAAATCCCTCCGGTATCCATAAAACAAACCTCCGCTGCCTCTTCCATATTTAGCTATCTTGACTGCATTCACCCATCTTAGTTCGTAATTACTGAATATTTTCTTAAATTGTACTTCTTCGCTTTCCAATAAATGTGTTTCGAAAAGTATAAATATATCAAACTTTTTGACGTAATTGAAAAAATTTGGAAATAATATTTTGTTTTTTAAACCTGATACGTTATAACTTATAATCTTAAAATTAACTAATAAATTATTGTTTAGATTACATTTCTGTTGGTAGACTGCTGAATCTCATGCCAAGTGTAAACACTCACTGCTTGTGCTTGCACCCGAATTCAAACTTGGTAAACTTGTTTCCACCCTACAAGTTTGGTTGTCACTTGAGTTGACATATTTGACATTTGTCGTGATTTTAGACTGTGACGTTTTATACGCATTGTTTTCGTTTAAAAGTTCATTCATTAAACAATTAAGAAACGATATGTCTCCAAACATTAATTCAAGTGCTTTAAGTGCATTATTTTCACTACACTGCAGCCCTAAAGTGGAGTCCCAAGTAAAAACTTTGCCCTCAATTACCAACCGGTCGTCGCGAATTACAATTTTTTTCTTCAGTGGATTCATTTCAAGCAGCTTTCTTCTTATGCGTAGAAGTTTTGCTCGTCGCTCACGAACATTCGGTGGCAGATCTTTTTGGATGCTAATGTTTTTCCCTTTCAGAGAACCCGAATTCCTCAACACTTTGCAGGCGGTTCCAGGATTCTTTTGACTGCGTATACTATATGCAGATTCTACCAACGAGTCTGCCTCTGTTTCATTCACAAGCCCAGCACAGATGGCCTTAGCTTCATCACAAGCGTTCGGATTATTTTTAGGTAAGCGAACCACTAAATTTGCCTCTGTGTTTTTTTGGAGCCTTTTGTCGATTTGTTCTTCCAACACTTTGTTTCGAGACTCAAGCTTTTCTACCCTTTGTGAGACTTCTTCATGCTGGTTTTTAAGACAGTTAAATTCGACGCGCAGTTGTCGGATATCGGATTTAGTTGCCAGATTTTTAAAGAGCTCGTCATTGTTTTCCTTGAGCAGCCTTTTCATAATTGTTTCGACATCCAATCCAGAGGTACTCATTGTTGTTCCGTGTGTTTTATTTTTAACAGATGAGCAGCGCTTTTCACTCTGTTGGTGTTCAGGGGATATTTCAAGTATTCCACGTTTACTCATTGAGGTTAGCCAATTCTCTACAAGTTGTTTTGCAGTTCACAGAAAATTTACAAATAGAACTTACTTGCAGATGTTTTTAGCTAATAGCACTGCTTAATGTAGGTAACTTTAAGATTTACTACGGAGCTTAGAGATTTTTGTGACTACTTTTGACAGCTTACAAACGTCAGTCCAGTCAGAATCACCTTCAACAAACTCGAACAGTCGCAGATGGTTTGAAGTATGCGGTCATCCTGACTGACTTGAGCACTTAGTGCCTTAACCGTGCGTCGTTCCTCGTCAGTTTCGATGTCAACAGGTTGATGCGGAACATCGAAAGCCCATTGACTGCGTAAAAACTCAGGACCAATCCACCAAGTCTTCAATGACGTCAGTTTAGCTGGATACACTCCTCTGAACGCCAGATCGGCTGGGTTATGAAGCGTTGCAACATGTCCCCAGCAATCGATCCCCACTAACCGCTGAACTTCGGACACTCTGTTAGCCACGAACGTAGTCCATTTGGCGGGAGTGGCTCGTATCCACGCGAGCGCGATGGTTGAGTCGGTCCAAGTAAACATCTTGATGTCGGGAATAGCCAAAACGTCCTTAGTATATTGCATCAACTGCGCTAGAACTACTGCTCCGCAAAGTTCCAAACGTGGAAGCGTGATCGTACGCTGACTTGGAGCTACCTTCGTCTTTGCTAGGAGCAAGTTAACATGGATATTCCCATCGCTGTCAAGTACACGAACGTATACTACGGCACCGTATGCCTTCATAGACGCATCACAGAATCCATGTAATTCGATGTCCTTATTGGTTTTGCTTATCTGAGTCCAGCGTGGTATTCGAAGCGTCTCGATCATCGGAAGTTCTCCATGAAAAGCATCCCAATCTTTTTTCAGTGTAGCTGGAACCGGATCATCCCAATCACAACTAAGTTCCCAAAGCCGCTGCATCATTAATCTTGCCGTGATGACGCATGGTGATATCCAGCCAAGTGGGTCGAACAGTTTGGCTATGGTGGACAACATTGACCTTTTTGCTGTGGCTTCTGATGACTGCTGAACATTCTGATACGAAAAGTAGTCGTCTATCGGGAACCATTTGATGCCAAGGGTTTTGACATGATTTGACATGTTGAACGGCACCTCAAAATCTAACTCTCGATCCGCTGCAAGTATATCTTCGACGAGTTCCTTCACGTTACTTGCCCATTTTCGTAAATTGAAGCCCGCTGACGCCAGAAGTTGATTCGCTTGTTCGCGTTTTGTTCGTGCTTCTTCCACAGTATCGGCACTACTGATGAGGTCATCCACATACATGTCCTCTCGGACAACCTTCGCGCCCTCTGGCAAGCTCGATTCTTCATCTTCGGCTACACGTTTCAGAATTTTTATGTCAAGATACGGTGCACTTGCTGTGCCAAACGTTACATCGTTCATCGCCGAAACATCTTGATTGGAGAGGAACGATCGTTTCTCGATGTCAGCCGTAAACGTGATTCTGTGGGTTCGCCATCGAAGAACCAGATCAATAATGCTCGACTGTAATTTTGGGCCCACCAAAAGTCGATCATTGAGCGAACTTCCATCCAAAGTCTTCGCTGTTGCGTCGAACACGACCCTCAGTTTCGTGGTGGAACTCGATTCCTTGAAAACTGCATGGTGAGGCAAAAAATAGTGGTATGGGGTTGCCAACACCGAGTCGCCGACGTGAATTTCTTCCATATGCCCTAGGGTTGCATATTCCTGTATGCATTTGGCATAATCTGCCCGAAGAGTTGGGTTTGCCTCCAGCCTCTTCTCCAAGTGCAGGAATCGTCGGACCGCGCTCTGCTTACTGGATCCCATCGCCGGAAGACATCCACTTTTAAACAGCAGCTTCACTTCATAACGCCCGTCAGGAAGGCGTCTCGTGTGTTCGTCGAAATGCGCGTCGTATGCGATGTTCTCCTCAGTTTCATGTGTCTGGAACGGCAATTCTTCCATCTCCCAGAATCTCTGCAGCTGAGAATTCAGGTCAGCAGTCTGCACAAAACTGCGTATTTGCCGGGGATGTTCCGCTTGAACTCTCCCTAACACAATCCATCCTAACTGCGTCCTCTGAGCGGTTGGTCCAACTCCATCTGCAGGTCTTCTCACTTCTGGAAGGAGTATATCAGCATATACTTCGCTGCCGAGAAGTAAATTAATAGGTCCAGGATAATGGAGATTGGGATCTGCCAACGTTAACCCTTTGAGGTGTTGCCATTTGTCAGGCATCATTTGTTGGGCTGGGAGATGGCCAGTCAGTGACTTGAAGACCAGTGCCCGCACCGCGCCTCCATATGTTGAGTTGCATGACGCAAGCTCAATATCCACGCAAGTTTGCGTTGTGCCACTGCTGACTAATCCTAACCCTGACACCTCGACAAATGTACGTCGCTTTTTCAGCTGCAATTGTTGCGCTGCATCTTCAGTAATGAAGCATGCTTCCGATCCTGGGTCGATCAAGGCTCTGAGATGGTGTTGACGACCATCAGCTGCTCGCACCTTCACAATTGCTGTCGCTAAAAGCACCTGGTGCGTTCTGCTACCATGCGACGTGTGGTAATTCAAAACTTGACCACTTGTAGAAGCTTGTTGCACTTCTCTCGGTTCAAACTCCAGCGCAGTAGAAACTGCATTGTTACCTCTTGAAGTTGTTGTTGTCCTCGACGGTGTCATGCTATTTGCACGCACAGCTGCGTGTTGGGCCACGTTTGCATGTTGAAGCGTGTGGTGACGCTGTTGACAAAAGTAGCAGCAGCCAGGCGAGGGGCAATCCGGCGCAAAATGCCCTGAAGAAAGGCAGTTATCGCAAACTCTCAGGCGTCGAGCAGTCTGCTTCCTTTCCATTATGTCCATGTTTAGGAACCGCTGACACTTCCTTATGGAATGCTGTTGCAGACTGCATAAACTGCACATTTCCGACTCCCTGTTAAAAGTTGGCCGAACTGCTGGCCTACCTACTTGCCTACTGGCTAGCTTTCCTGTTGGCTTAGATGCTGGCGTCGCAAACATCACCTTCGTGCTCTGAAAGCGAGAACGGTTGTTGGCGTGTGTCTCAGCTTTCATTTTTGACGCGGAGCACGTCTCCTGCTGGTCAACAACTTCCATAGTGCGGAAACGCGTGTCCAAGAAGTCCGCAAACTCGATGAATTTCGGCAAATCTTTTCTGTTTCCCATCTTTTCTTCCCACAGCTTCTGCGTAGATGACGGCAACTTCTGGTGCAGGAACCAAATGAGCACCGTATCCCACTGATCCACCATGTTCTCAAATGCTGACATACACTCCCGTGTAGTGAACAATAACTCCTTCAAACCTGTCGCAGTTTCCCGGGCCATAGGAGACTGCCCAAACAGAGCCTGCATCTGCAAATGCACCAGAATGCGTTTGTGATCGTAACGATCTTTCAACAACTCCCACGCCTTTTCATAATTTGCCGCCTCGACCGACAAATTCTGCAAAAAACGCTCGGCGTCACCAACCAAACAGGATTGCAGAAAGTGCAGCTTGTCTATGTCGGCCAGACTGATGTTGTTGTGCACCAACGCACCAAAACGATCGTGGAATGTTCGCCAACTGGTGTACGCACCATCAAATTTGGGCAAGTCGATGCGGGGGAGCCGTATCTCCGACCGAGATGACGACTGTTGCGACGTTGCGTCCAAAGATGATTCCTTGACGTCCCCTGTGTTCACAGGTTTGTGCTTTTCTAGAGCCTCCATTAGTTCCACACGGTAATCAAAGGTAATATCCATAATTTGGTTGTACACCTCTAAAAGATCTTCCTTTTTCATAGTTGTCTCCAGCTGCTTTCCTCCTATGATGGCCTCATTGTATACTTTTGAAGTGGCGATGTCCTCCTCCAACTTAGTCAGCCTTGCAGCTACGTACGAGCGCGTCAGGCGCTCTTTTGGGGATTTTTTAAAGTTGGTGAGATCCCTCTTGATGGTTGTCAGCAAACCAATTTGCAGTTCACCATATTTATACATTTTATATAACATATTTGTTTTTTCAGATTATATACGAAAATTAAAAAAAAGTGTGCAAACTCACGTACAAATCAGCTGCAGCTGCCGTCAGTTCCTGTGTCTTCTTGAATATTATCTTTGTTGCGCGACGCGACGTTGTTTCGGTTTATGTAAACGCGAAATCGCATTTAATTTACAAAAGTTCGTTATTAATCACTAAAATGATTTTATAAAAAGCACTTTCGTATGTAAAGTACACACTTTATTGTTTAAAGTTTTAGTCTTAGTTTTTTCACACACACACTGTATAACAAGGTTAATAATTGTTTTTGAAAAAACGGATCGAAAGGACCAAATGTTCTGACTAGGTTTTGTTTCTACAAAAAAACTAGGGAAAAACACTCATAAAAAAAACTTTCTTAAGAAAAAGAATTAAAACACGTCCACTTTGGTATCGTTATAAATCGGTTGTATTTACTTTGTATATACTTCAAAGGTCATATTAAGAACAAATTCTATGTTATTATTTACATTTGATTTGACATTATTTATGTTTGTGGATTGTATTTACATTTATAGTATTGTTTCATTTAATAAATTAAGTTTAACATTTCTAAGTTACACATTTGAAATAATCATTGTACATTCGTACACACATGTTAAACAGAAGCTGGAAAAAGAGTTGGACTTACATAAAAGTTAAGATGAACAACAACTTGTGTGAACCATGTATCTATGGCAAAGCTCACAGATTACCGTTCGGAACAAGAAGAAAAGCGTCAACGCCAGGAGAGTTGATGTCAACGGACGTTTGTGGTCCATTTAGCAACTCTTTTAAGAACAAAAAGTATCTGGTTGTGTTCAAGGATAGCTTCTCTAAGTTTCGTTACGGGTTTGCAATAGAACACAAATCAGATGTCAAGAATGTATTGAAGGAAGTTATTGCACACGCGAAGATATGTGGTCACTCCATCAAAGAGCTACTGAGTGACAATGGTGGTGAATTTGACAACGCAGAAGTCAAACAGATTCTTCGAACAAATGCTATCACACAGAGACTTACAGCGCCTTATACACCTGAACAGAATGGCAGTAGTGAACGTGAAAACCGAACTCTTGTAGAGATGGCAAGAACTTTGAAGTATTCAAGCACCAAAGTTAATTATCCGGAAGCAATTTGGGCGGAGCTTGTAAATACTGCGGCTTACATACTCAATAGAACTGGGAAGTCTTCAGTAGATGGTGTAAGTCCGTACGAATTGTGGATTGGTAAAAAATCAAGAATCAAGCATTTAAAAATAATTGGATCAACTTGCTTCACTCATATTCCAATCCAGAAGAGGAAGAAAATGGATAGAAAAGCAATTAAAGGCTACCTCGTTGGATATGATGGTGATGAACGGTACAGAATATTCATCCAAGAAGAAAATAAAGTTATCGTTTCAAGAGACGTTAAGTTTCAGGAAAGTTCAGTTATATGTGAAAAACCCGTTAAACTACCTCTTCGCGACATTGAATCCACAAGAAAAGAACAAGAGAATTCAGAAGGTACCATGCATTTGGACGAGTACGAAGCAGAGGAAGATGTGAACTTTGAAAATGAAGAAGCCGAAATTCCGCTACAAGAACGAAAAGAATTAAGAGATCGTTCAACATTAAACAAACCTCAGCGTCTTGAAGATTTTGTAATGGCAGCGATAGCAGATTTTGAAAACTCTTCATCGAATCCTGGATCTTTTCAAGAGGCAATAAATAGTAATGAAAAAACAGAGTGGAGAAAAGCCAAGGAGAAGGAGGTCGCTTCATTGAAAGAAAACAAAACTTTGAGATTGATATCTTTACCAAGAGGAGCGAAAGCAACTCCTTGCAAATGGGTTTATTGCTTGAAAAAGAATCCAGATGGCAGTATTGATAAATATAAAGCAAGACTTGTGGCCAAAGGATTCAGTCAACGTGAAGGTATTGATTATAGCCAAACATTTAGTCCAGTAGCAAAATTAGGAACAATTAGATCAGTGCTTAGTATTGCTGCAAGCGAGCAAATGCATCTGATACAATTTGATGTTTCTACAGCATTTTTATATGGTGATTTGGAAGAAATTATCTATATGAAGCAGCCTGAAGGATATGACGATGGTACAGATAAAGTGTGTCAGCTGAAGAAAAGTTTGTATGGACTTAAGCAATCATCAAGATGTTGGAACAAGCGTTTCGGGAGTATCATTTCCAAACTAGGATTTCGAGCTAGTGATGCTGATCCTTGTTTATATATGAGGGAAAGAAATGGAAAGCAAGTCGTACTTGTTCTGTATGTTGATGATGGATTAGTAGGATCCACTGACCGTTACGAGTTAGATGAATTTATAGCGGAACTGAGAAATGAGTTCAAGATTGTTTCAAAAGTCGTTCTTTTGGGAATAGAGATAGAACGAAAAGAAAACGAAATCAAAATATGTCAACAAGCTCATGCAAGAAAAATTCTTGAACGTTTTCAATTTGCAGAATGCAAACCAATCTCAACTCCTATGATAAGGAATGGTGAAACTCCATGACAAGGGAAAGAAGAAATCCAGAGTCATAACTTCCCATATAGACAATCTGTAGGTGCAATTATGTATTTGATGCTAGGAACAAGACCAGACCTGGCTTACAGCATATGATTTCTATCAAGATCTTTGGAGAATCCAACTACCGAAGATGTCAGTCGAGTCAAGAGAGTATTTCGGTATATTGCTGGTACTATAAACATTGGAATCGAGGATCGACAAAATATCAAAAGAGGTATTTTAGAATGTTTTAGTGATGCAGATTTCGGTGGATGTAAAAGCACTGGGCGATCCACTTCTGGTGTAGTCATCACTTATGCAGGTGGAGTTATTTCTTGGCTAAGTCAAAGACAAGCGATGGTTGCAACTTCGACAACTGAAGCTGAGATTGTAGCAGCTAATGAAGCAGCTAAGGAAATAATTTGGTTGTGCAGATTATTTAAGGGAATTATTCCAATGAAACAATCTCCCATTCTTCAAGTGGATAATTCTGCAGCAATTAGGCTTGCACAAAACCCGGAATTTCACAAAAGAACAAAACATATTTCAACAAGACATTTCTTCATCAGAAAGGTACGGAAGGAAGACTTGAAATACAACGAGTTTCAACTGAGAAGCAAGTGGCTGATATAAAGACGAAACCACTTCCTTGTCCAAAGCTAAAACTTTTGTCCAGAGAAATGGGGCTTACTTAAATATGTAAAGAACCAATTAACAAGGGAAAGTGTTGAAATTATTGTCCTTTTATGTTAATTTACTTTACATTTTATTAAAGCAGTTTTAATTTTGATCAGGTTTTTATGTTTTTATACTCAGCTTAATATTTTTGTTTTTCTTTTTATTCTAATCAAATGTTTTCTAATATTTAGTTCTATAAAATAAACTTTTATCAATATTAACTTCTTTAATATAAAAATAATAGACAAAGGGGCCACCTTCATCAAAAAATCCACTGCTCCAAACTCCTACCTCATCCCTTCTAATGTCAAAGGACTCGAGGTCGACCAACCCGGACGGTACGGGTGCTGAGATTATCGGCTCCGTGGCTGAAAGATGAGGACCTTCTTCGAGCTCCTTAAAAACTCTATCCTTTCCCCATGTTGTAGATAACTGTGACTAACAGCGGAACGAACAATGAAAGGGTGTCCAATCCCCCTAACCCCAAAGTTGAAGGTGAAACTGTGACTTACAGTGGAACTGAAAACGTAAGGGTCGCAAATCCCCTACCCCCGTACCCCCAAAGTTGTAGGTGAAACTGTGTCTAACAGTGGAACGGACAATAAAGGGGATCCCAACCTCCCTACCATCTCCAACCAAAAAGTGAGGCAGAACGCTGAGAGAACTGCGAAAGTGTAAGATGATGTAACTAAACCTAAGCTTGACTCAACGCAATCTGCTAAGCTTGAATGGGCAATGAAAATTGCCATAAATGAGAAGAAATGCCTAGACTCAACGTCTAAGCGCCAAAGTTCGTTCGATGAGTCAACTCCGAACGCCAAAAGGCCTAAGGTGCGAAAATCAAGCAACCTCTGCTCCAAAAAGGACATGTCGTACAGTGACGCACTGGACAGGATTAACGCAGATGGTGCGATCTCTTCCGGTCATAGGGTGACTTTCATAAACACAGGGGAACCAGCCATCTGTGAGGACGCAGGATGGTATTAAGGACGCGTGAAGTCAGTCACTTTTGATGGAGAGAGATCGCGTTATCTGCTGCAGCGGATGTAAGCCAACCTGTCGTCAGAACACTGGCTACGCCTTTATAGCGGCCTCATCAAGGAGCTGTAGAAACAGCTCGAAGGACCACAGCCAGTGGGAAAAACCATTGAAATTGAAACCAGCGAAGGAAAAGAAGAAGAAGGCGAAATCATCAGCTTGACTGGTGACGAGCACGATAAATCAGACGAAGATGACCAGTTCTCTGAGGTAACTGGTAAGAAACGTTCAAAGAAGACCGCCGTCAAGAAGGAATCCAAGAAGAAGAAACAGAAGCCGCCATCACCAATCGGGTCGGTAGAAACCACTCAACCAACCCCACTCACCACAACAGCACCAGCAGTAACACCAACCGTGCAGCCACCACCACCAGCAACATCAAAGAAGATAAACACAGCCCTCCATCAACATTAACAAAACCAGGAGTACCAAAAACAAATGAGCCAGGCAAGGGACCCGGACAGCCGCCAACTTTTTGTTTCTTAGGAAACATTGCAGAAATAAGCCGGTTCTGTAAAGGGAACAAATTGGCGGTCACCTTGAAAAAGAAGAAGAAAAGACGACCATCATTAAGAGAGAAAGATTCAATTTATTTCCCTCACACCGAGGGAGGATAGAAAGAACCTGCTTCTCCTGAAAGGCATCCACCACTGAAGTTGAAGATGAGCTAAGGCTAGAGGGCTTCCCAATTATAAAACCCACAGAATTCAAAACCAAGAGCGCACAAGGAAAGCCCTACAACAACTTCGTAGTGGAACACGACAAGACCTGCCAACTCAGCGAGGTTTACACAAGGACACTTATTTTGAACGAGAAGGTTCATTGGGAGAGACTTCAGTCCAACGAAATCGTACAATTCAGGTATTGTCAACGATTTGGACATGTTGCCACCAGCTGTGGGTGCCCGCCAGTATGTGTGCGTGAAATGCAAGGAGGTGCTTGAGCCAGGGCAGCGCAAGCGGACTACAAACACAGGACTTGATGTGTGGTGGGCAAACTGCCAAAAAGAAGGACATCCGGCAAATTTCAAGGGGTGCCCAACCCTTAAGGCCAAGCTGACTGAAAGGAACAAGGAAATCGCCGATAAGAAGGCCCAGCAGGCATTTGCCGCCAAATCTGTCTCAATGGCAGACCACCCAACCGTCAGCTACTCCTCAATGTTTAGAAGCGGACCTACACCCAAGTCAGTCACATCCACGAAGCAACAACCAACTGCATCCAAAATTTCCACGACAACACCAGCCAGGCCCACCAGACCAAGACCAGCATCAACTATCTTCCTCAACAACGAGGCACAACGGATGTTTGGGAGCGACCTTGTTACCCTGATGCTAAAAGCCAAGACGGCAATGCCTACCAGCTACAATAACATGAGTGAAGGAGAGAAGTCCGTGAACTAAGCCACATCATGACGTACAACGTAAATTCGTTGTACAGCCTGGAAAAGAGGACGTCATTCTGTTATACCATCATGCTGAATTAAATATTAGTATAACACTTACTCAAGCATAATCTATTTACATCTATTAACACTGTTCTATACTTTATATTTCGCATTAGGTACTTAATTCTATTTTAATGAATCATTCTGTATTTAACCTACAATCGATTTGTTTCACTTCGTGATCCAAAGGTATTACACTGGCGACGAGGAACAAAAGTTTAAAATATAGAAACGTTGTTAAAGTTCAATATGTTTTTAAAACTTAAAAGTTTATTCGTTTATTCGATTATAAAATGCCTGAACTAAACATAGTTGGTGGACAAAGCGTAGTTGGTGGACAAAACGTAGCTACTAGACAAATCGTAGGTGCGTCTATACAATAGTGTATAGCACAGGTCACGTAGGCACCGTTCCGTCATTTAATCTGAAGGATGATTTCTACATATACGAGGATAGATTGGAGCAGTACATTTTGGCCAACTATGTTGAGAATGAAAGACGAGTGCCGGTTATTTTAACTACCATTAGTTATCGAGCATACGAGATGGTAAGAGAGCTGGTTTTTCAGTTCGAGACAATGACTTCGATAATCCGGAAAAGAATTGAATTCTTTGAGTTGAAGCAGAATCAGGGAGAAATGGTGAACAGTTGGTTGGTGCGGCGTGCGGATGAGAAGCGTTGCATTGCATTGCAAATTCGGCAATCTTTTACAGGAATTTGTAAAAAACCGTTTCATAACGGGTCTAGTAAAAGGTCCAATATAAGATCGCGTGTGTGAGGAGCAAGTTGAAAAACCTCTAGCAGAAATATTAAAAGTGACGTTACAACGGGAAATGTCTCTGAAAGAGAAGGAGACCGATATATATCAAAACCTAAAAAGAAATAAATTACTTTAAGGCATTTTAAATGATCGTGAAGATAAACCTTGTAACCCCAAACTTGCGTTTCGCCCAGGTACGGCAATGGGCTCATCAGTTAGATGTTGCCGTACCCTTCTAAGACGCAAACTTTGTTGGGAATACACCGACACTTATAAAATTTACTGCGCTCACACGCAGTGAATTTTATATCAAAGAGAATGAACAAGTCATATTACACTTGGAAAAATACAAAATGTTTGCCATGGTTTTGCTTCAAATTATAAATTAAACAATAACAAAAAAGTTTTGTTATTGTCGTGGTTTTTTGTCCTGGAGTTGTTGTTGTTTAAAATACAAAACCTAAAAAGAAATAAATTTCTTTAAGGCATTTTAAATGATCGTGAAGATCAACCTTATAACCCCAAACTTGCGTTTCGCCCAGGTACGGCAATGGGTTCATCAGTTAGATGTGAGCGCGTGTGAGCGTGTTAGCGCAGTAAATTTTATAAGTGTCGGTGTATTCCGAACAAAGTTTGGGTATTAGAAGGGTTTGGCAACATCTAACTGAAGAGCCCATTGCCGTACCTGGGCGAAAAGCAAGTTTGGGGTTATAAGGTTGATCTTCACAATCCATTAAAATGCCTTAAAGAAATTTATTTCTTTTTAGGTTTTGTATTTTAAACAACAACAACTCCAGGACAAAAAACCACGACAATAACAAAATTTTTTCGTTATTGTTTAATTTACTATATATATCGTTTGCATGGATGCAGTGTTAAGTCCATGGGCAATCGCAGAGAAGGAAATCCAACAATTCAACGACAAGCAGTATAGCGACAAGCGATTCAACAACAAAATAAGCAGCAAACAGTGGCAGACATTGGTGACAGGCTGGGTTACGCATGTGGGAAAGCAGGACATACATTCAGAGCTTGCAAGGATAAAAAATGTATTTATAGAAATTGAAAAAAAAGAGCATATAGAAAATGCATGTAGAGTCCAAAACATAAAATAAATTATTTAGAAGAAAATTTTAATGAAGTGGAGCAATTCAATTTAGACAAGAACGATAATAGCCGTATTTTATTATCACGATGATCCGGATCAGATCATGGGTTTATTAGCGTTACAACAACAAAGCGAAATCCTGCTTTTCGGTTGGATCTATTTTTGTGATCTAAAAATTAGTTCTTCTATTTCACACAAGAGGAGACTTTCCATTGAAAACGTTGGTATCATTTCCAATATTTCCAATAGCAACAGTATTGCCACATGAACATTTTTATCTGTGTGAAATGAAATACATTTTAGATAGTTAGAAAGAAACTTCACATTTATTCATTTTTGTATAATACATGACATAATGAAAAAGTTTTACAAAACAAAACATATATTCGTGAAGGTAATAAGAATTAGTGCAAAAAAAATGTATATTTGACAAAGTGCATGAGTATCATTTTTCCCTAAAAAAAAGAACAAAAAAATTAACCATTGAAAAAAAAGTTCGTAGGGCAACTCTGCAAATCTTTTGAAATGTCAGTCGAAAGAGCGAGTTTCTCACAGCTTCCAACTGGAAATAATAAAAAATATGATTATCTAAAGCTGTTTTATTATCAAGATCCGATCCGGATTGGATCATTGTGATAATAAAATACGGCTAATATTAAAGTAGATTGTAATTAAATTAAATTAAATAATATTTCGATGTTAGTGGAGCTGGGGCTCACCCCCTATGACTTGATGCTGTCGTTTAAGGGCATCTTCTCCAGCAATCCAGCTGCAGAACCTGACCAACCAAATTAACTCAAACAAAACCTCAATGTTAGAAAACTTGAGACTGAAAAAATGAAAAAAGTTAATAAAAGGAACAAAAAACGAACGGGGATATACGTTCAAAAGACGGCAGGTGTCGCGACTGCTGGCGATGGCTTGGCCTCGAAAGAAAATAAGTCGCCAGTGACAAAACTATTAACATAGATAACAGAAAAAGCGATTGGCGGAAGGGCTGGGGAGCCGACTGCAGTTCGAGGAAGGCCTCACAGGCTATCTAAGAAATGTGGAGAGCCCTCTGGTCCTAACGCCCCTCCTAATGAGGATGCCAACCAGTGGAAGGGCTGCTGTGACTCTCTGCAACACTTCCACTCATACTGATCGTATTGAAGGGACCCCGGAGAAGACTATTGCAGCAAGTAGAGGGGCCGAGACTTTCGGCTCTAACGCGAACTGTGATGTGTTGACAAAGGGGCCACCCTCATCAAAAAATCCACTGCTCCAACCTCCTACCTCATCCCTTCTAATGTCAAAGGACTCCAGGTCGGCCAACCCTGACGGTACGGGTGCTGAGACTATCGGCTGCGTGGCTGAAAGATGAGGACCTTCTTCGAGCTCCATAAACACTCTTTCCTTCCCCCAATTTGTAGATAACTGTGACTAACAGTGGAACGAACAACGAAAGGGTGTCCAATCCCCCTAACCCCAAAGTTGAAGGTGAAACTGTGACTTACAGTGGAACTGAAAACGTAAGGGTCGCAAATCCCCTACCCCGGTACCTCCAAAGTTGTAGGTGAAACTGTGTCTAACAGTGGAACAGACAATAAAAGGGATCCCAACCTCCCTACCATCTCCAACCAAAAAGTGAGGCGGAACGCTGAGAGAATTGCGAAGGTGTAACATGATTTAACTAAACCTAAGCTTTACTCAACGCAATCTGCTAAGTTTGAATGGGCAATGAAAATCATTGCCATAAATGAGAAAAAATGCGCAGACTCAACGTCTAAGCGCCAAAGTTTGTTCGATGAGTCAAATCCGAACGCCAAAAGGCCTAAGGTGCGAAAATCTAGCACCCTCTACTCCAAAAAGGACATGTCGTACAGTGACGCACTGAAGGACAAGACCATAGTCGCTGTCATCGACAGGAGTAACGCAGATGGTGCGATCTCTTCAACAATCAAACACAGGGGAACCAGCCATCTGTGAGGACGCAGAAGTTAGTCACTTTTGATGGAGAGAGATCGCGTTATCTGTTTAAGCTCGCGATTAGCAGGTAAGAGGGACTCTGGCCTGGTGCTAAGCTCGAAGTCGTGTCAAAGAAGGAAATCCCTTGCAGGCCCAGGGCTCCCGCTAGATTACCAGCAGAACTCTCCTGCAAAGAAACGATCATGAAAATGATTCAATTTGGCAATCCCACCCTATCTACCCATGACTGGAAAGTCGTGAAGCTGGAAGAGCCGGACGGTCACTATAGATCGGCTATAATAGTCATCAATAAGAATTCCCTTGCTCCCCTTGCTGCGACAAAAGGCGTGATTCGGTTCGGCTGGACAAATATTGCCTTAAAAATGTATAAAAAAGAAGAAGAACACAACATCGTTCCATCTCCAGCAACTCAAAGTGCATCTTCAGTGGAAGAACCCGCAGGGCAAGTCGGCCCTTCATCCATGGAAATAGACGAGCTCAGCACATCCTCTACTGAAAAGCACGAAAACAAACCTTCCATATTCCACTTGGATGCCCCAAACGTCATCGAATTCTCCGACTTGGAGACTGATGACTCCGCTAACGAGGTTTCGCTCAGCGAGTATAACCTTCTAAGGTCTAACTCTGAGAGCGAGACAGACGATGACCTCAACCAAACTGTGGCGGGGGTTAGTCTACTTAGTTGTTACCAAGATGGTGCAACTAACTCAGATTAACCTCCAACACTGCAAGCAGGCTCCAACCTCCCTTCTTCTCCGCCTGAACAAAAGATGGAAAGATATTGTCCTTATCCAAGAGCCGTTGATCATCAAATCCATCGTTCATGGACTAAGCGCTCCTGGATGTACTCTACTGTATGTGAAGGACAAAGGTGAACCCAGATCCTGCATATTGGGAAGAAGTAGCACTAATGTATTTCTACTCCAGTAACAACACCTACTGGCTGGTATCAGCTTATCTCGGCCACGACAATCTTGGCCCTCCTCCAGGCGACTTAATTAAAAGGATTGTCGCTGCAGCAGAACGGCAGAAGATCTGCCTCATGATTGGATTTTAATGCTAACGCGCATCACACAGTATGGGGAAATACTGACATAAATGAAAGAGGTGACTCACTTTTTGATTTTATTTTAAGTACTAACCTTATAGTCAGAAAGAGACAAGAAGTCTTAGATATCACTCTTGTCTCCGATTTGGTTCATCATATGATTACAAGTTGGAAAGTGTCAACTGAACACTCCTTTTCTGATCACAGATACATTCAATTTCATCTTAATGAGGAACCTCTCAAGCATCCTGACTCTGAAAAAGTTTATTAAACCTGAACCTTTACAAAACCCTAAAAAAAGCAGGATCTGGACAAAAAGTCAATGATCAATGATGATTACCACCGCTGTTGCTGCCAGATCCAATTGAACAATAACCTTAAACTTTTTCGTTTCAAAAACGAAGGTTTTATTTCCTATTAAGATTACATGTTATTTCATATTTATTCTTAAAATATTTTTACTAACAAATTGGTAACTTTTCCTAGCATCAACTTTTTAATTCTATTTAAATGACTTTACTTTAATATGACTTTACTTTAGTATAACGTTACTTTAATATGACTTTACTTTAATAATCTTTAATCTTTGCAACCAACCAATATTCTATGCTGCCGGCCACAGCGAAACCAAGCCAAAGAAAAAGACATAAATCTTTTAAAAATGCCGCTGTTTGACTTCACGTAAAAAAAAGATGGCTTCTCCTTTTTTCTCTTTGCCTCCAAACTTTTGTTGGCCGCTTTTTTATCTCCCAATCTTTATTGGTCGATTGCTTATCTTCAACTTATCGAATTGCCCTTTCAATTTAAAAGAGACGTAAGTCTGTACTAGATCAAAAAGTTAGTAAGCAAAAGTACAAGTTACCACTTAGACCCTACTAGAGCTGCCACTTTGATATTCGTAAAGGGTTTAATTTTTTATTATTTTTTTTTTTTTTGTGAAAAAGGCTTGATGACAACCGGTCTTAACCACTCACTGCACAAATCCTGTCCTCTTATAAAAATAAGAGGAAAACAGAAACCACTGTGGTGGAGCTCGGGGCTAGAACCGCTCAGGAAGGAATGCAGAAAGCTTTGCAACCGAGCTAGGCAATCCAAAATCTTAATAGACTGGAACTCCTACAAGGAATCCCTCAAAACAAATAAGTATCAACTGAGGAAAAATAAAAGAACTTCCTGCAGAAACTTCGGTGGAAAAATAGAAGATACTTTAGAAGCTTCTAGATTAAAAAAATCCTCTCAAAGAATCCAACCATGCCTAGCAGGGTCAACTTAGGGGTCAACACTCAGAAAACTGAACTCGTTCTCTTCACCAGAAAATACAAACTTCCTCAACTAAACACTCCATCAATAAATGGAATCCCACTTCAACTTTCAAACGAAGCTAAATATCTAGGTATAATCCTAGACAAAAAGCTAAACTGGAAAGCCAATATACAGGAAACAATCAGGAAATCCACCGTAGCCTTATTTTCCTGTAAAAAAGGGATTGGTAATAAATGGGATTTCTCCCCCCAAATCACCCACTGGCTCTACACCACGGTCATCAGACCAATACTCACATACGGAATAGAGCTGTGTCAATCGCGATTGATTCGGTCTTTTTGACCCGTTCACTGGAAATGATTGATGATTGCAATCATACAAAACTAAAACAATCAATCACCATTTCAATCGCTTCCATAGAAAGGAACTCAGTATTTTACTATTATATGCTGTATTTGTATGAGATGGGTGAAGACGTCCGAAACCGAAACCAATGATTTGATAGAAACGAACGACAGAAACCGAAACCAATCATTTGTACGAGCCGAACGTCTGAAAATGAAACCAATCATTTGAACGTTCAACCTTGAACGATAGGCGAACGACCGAAATTGAAACCAATCGTTTGAACGAAATGAACGACCGAGACTGAAACCAATCACCAATCAGTTGAACCAAACGACCGACCGAGATTGAAACCAATCGTTTGAACGAAACGAATGAACGAGACTGAAACCAATCACCAATCGTTTGAACGAGACCCGAATCGATTGACTGAAACTCAAACCAATCAAACAAGTACTACAGTACTCTGTCTACTTTGATGCTCATAGAATGGTGCTATTGCTGAGTAGGTGGGCGATGTTTTTCATTTCAGATGAAGCACATTTATGTATACATACTTAAGTTTGTTTTATATTTTCAGCTTATAGAATTTCATAGATTTAGAACTTTTCTAGTCCTTGTTTTAAAGCGATATGGAAAGGTTTCTACTTCAAATTTTTTAAGGCGATTCTCACTGAAAATGTAAAATGAATGTAATGTGTGTATGTATATGCACATCTAAAAAAGAAAACCATCCCCCATCTACAACTCAGTACCATGCTATTGGTTCTTGCCTACGTTTCTGTTTCGATGTTGACTCGACTGCACCTATGTAGATATGTATGTAGGTAGACACGAAGCGCAAACAGAGAGTAATGCAAATTAAAAAATACAACGCTGCACTGCAAATGATTGGTTTCAATTTCGGTCGTTCCTCGTTCTCGTGGGTCTATTGGTTTCAGTTTCGGCATTGTATATAAATTCTAGTTTAGATATACAATGGCTTCGGTCGATCGCCTCGGCCAGTTCAAGTGATTGAATGATTGATTGAAATGACCGAATCTTTCCATTGAACGATTGATGATTGATTCGTTCACTGGAAATGAACGATTTACACAGCATTAATACGGAATAGTGGTATAGTGAAACGCTCTTGACAAAAGGACCTACTGCGATAATTTAAGCAAGGTCCAACGAACAGCCTGTTTGTGTATAAGCGGAGCACTGAGATCAACACCCTCAGCTGCCCAAAATACACTTCTTAACCTCACACCACTAGATATCTTCAGCAAACAAATGGCCGCCAGCGCAGCCATTTGTATGAGAGCTATCTGCCAATGGACCGTTAATAACATCGGTCACGCTACAATCCTGAATTTATTCGGATCAATCCCTTGCCACTCCGACTACACCATCCCCCAATTGGTTTTTGATAATAAGTTCCAAGTCTCAATCACACCGAGAACGACCTGGGAAGACGAAGAATTTTTGAGGGATGATTCAATTCATTTCTATACAGATGGTTCAAAAACCGAAGAAGGGGTAGGCTGCGGGGTGTACTCAAACCGACTTAACGTAAGTCTCTCGTTCCGCCTTCCAAACCATTGTAGCGTGTTCCAAGCGGAAATTTTGGCAATCAAAGAGGTCCTATCATGGCTTTAAGAAAACGTGATATCCTCAGCGAATATCCGGATTTTCTCAGACAGTCAATGTTGCGCCTGGCAACTTGCTTAAATAAAACTCGGTACACAAAAAAATACTTGGTTACATCTATGAATATTTTTATTTCTTTCACTTTACAATTTGCTCTCTGCTGTGGTCGGAATCTCGGAATACAACTGGTCTTCAAATTCTTCAAAGGTCGCCAGTCCAGTTCACTATTTGCTTTCGCCGCCCTGCCGCACCATTACCACCAGTCAAGAATGTTGTAGATACCCACGGTATCTAGCAGCTTGTACCATGTTATTGCTTTCCATAGTTCGTTAATACAATAGGCACCGCCGAAAGTGCCGATGATCGCACATACCAATTGGAGCTTTGACATCGTGATTGTTTATTATTTGTTCTTCGCTATTCTTTATATGGGAGTCGTAGGGAACGTCGTCGAAGAAATATGATTATTGGCTCCATGAATCATATTGGTAATCGACCTGATCGCATTCCTAAACGATCGATCCATTAAATGCTTTTCTTTGTTTGCAAGTGGGTATATGATACTGGCGGTGTCGGTGTTAGATTGGAATTCATTCTTTTATTAGGTTAAATGGTTCCTGTGTTTATGTTGCGGTAGGTATAGTGCGGCGGGCAATGACTGATGATGATTTTAAAATTGACTCATGTTGCGTTGCTCAACATCCTCCGGCCTCACAAGAGGAATGTTCCACCCAGTGATGATCATGAAAAGATAAAGAAAAATCAAGTGCGTTGGCTTGGTTTGGAACATATCGAATAACTAAATAATAAGATTCTTAACAATAGTAATAATTGCATACATGCACTCACATATCCCAATTGAGATCTCTGATCGTATAGGATACAAATCGATGTTAATTAGTTTGGTTTATAGGTAATCTGCATATCTTTGCGATTGGCCGAACGTAGTTACCCTTGATCGTTTTAATTTGAACAACTCGGATGAGTCCGTCAATGCCAGGTGTGGCTTCCAGAATTCGTCCTACAGGCCACAATGATGGAGGTGATTGGTCCTCCTTGACCAACACTAGCTCACCAACAGTTAAATTTTTTGATGGGTTCAACCATTTGGGTCTTTGTTGCAACCGTGATAGGTATTAAGTTTGCCATCTCTTCCAGAAATGCTGCATTAATTTCTGCGTCAGTTGCCAGCGTGTTAGTGAATTTTCCTTACTTTCAGTCAAATCCCTTTCTGGAACTGTGTTTATGGCTGAACCGATGAGAAAGTGTCCAGGTGTGAGGAACGTCAAATCTCCTGGGTCTTCTGATAGTGGACAGAGGGGTCTTGAATTTAAACATGCTTCAATTTGTGTCAATACAGTGGCTTATTCTTCAAATGTTAACGTGTAAGTTCCTACAATTCTATGTAAATGGAATTTTGCTAATAGTAACGCTCCACAGAGCCTTAGTCGTGGTATGGATTCCTGTTTTATGTTAACTAGCTTTGTTTTTGAGATGATTAGATTTGTTGTCACCTCTCCATCAATTTCTATCCGAAGATATACTGCTACCGCATAGGCTCGCTCCGAAGCGTCACTGAAACCGTGCAATTGTACCTCGGCCTGTTTTTCGACCTTAACCCACCTTGGAATTTGAATTTTTTCTAAATACGGAAGCTCTGTTTTGAATTTTTCCCAATTAGACTTCATATCAGCGTCTACCTCATCGTCCCATTATATTTGTTTCTTCCACAACTCTTGCATTATAATTTTTGCCTTTATAATGCATGGTGCGATCCAACCCAGTGGATCATATATTCTAGCAATATCTGACAAAATACTGCGTTTTGTGTATGACGACTGTTTATTATTCCAATTTAATTGGAAGGTAAACATATCACGAGCGGGATGCCATTGGATCCCTAAGGTCTTTATGCAATCCTTTTCATTAAAAGATAGTGCCTCTAAAAATTCATTACAATTGCTTGCCCATTTGCGCAAGGGAAAATGACCACGATTCATCATTTTCATCAATTCTTCTCTCATTTGATTGGCTTCTTGTAGAGAATCTGCTCCATGTATGACATCGTCTACATAAAAATTATTTTGTGCTATGGCTGCTGCCAATGGGAATTCTTCACCTTCGTCAATGGCTAGTTGACGTAGGATTCTGATAGCCAGGAAAGGAGCAGCTACCGTTCCGAATGTTACGGTTTTTAAACAGTACGTTTTAACTGGATCATTTTCGACTCACCTCCACAAAATTTACTGATAAGTCTCATCGGGTCTGGCTATCCAAATTTGCCTATACATCTTATTGATATCGGCAATGAATGCGATTCGATGCTTTCGAAATCGTAGTATGTGATCAATGATGTTATCTTGTTGCTTTGGCCCAGTCAGGAAATGATCGTTGAGAGATGATCCATCAGACGTGGGACAGGAGGCATCAAAAACAATGCGGAGTTTGGTAGTTGTGCTTGATTCCTTTAGCACAGCATGATGTGGTAAGTAATAGACTTGGCGCGTATTTGTCAACATTTGAGTGGGAATTTCTTCCATTTGATGGAGCTCAAAATATTCCTCAATACCTTCCTTGTATTTGATTGCAAAGTCTGGATTTTGTTTGAAACGTCTTTCCAGTTGAAGGAATCTAGCCAATGCTGCATTATAGGAAGCTCCCAGCTCTGGACGACATTCCTCTTTAAAAGGCAAGGATATTCTATATCGTCCATCTTGCATCCGTTCATGAGTTTTACAAAAATGTGACTCACAATCTTGTTCCTCCCGGGTGTAAATCATTTTCTGGGGATCCTGTTCGATTTCCCAAAATCTTTGTAATATCCCTTCAATTCTATCTGTCCTTGTTAAAAATGAGTTAATCGACCGCTTATTTTCAGCCACTGGACCTATTAAAACCCACCCGAATGCCGTTTGCATGGCGATAGGTGTTCCGATTGCTCCTTTCTTTATGCCGTTCAATATTATGTCAGTATACACATCACTGCCTAGTAAAATGTAAATTTTGCTTGGTTTATTAAACTGAGGATCAGCTAATGAGAGTCCTGCTACATGAGGCCACGTTGTCACGGTAATTTCACGACCTGGAAGCCAGGCTGTCAAGTTTGGTAAGATTAAAGCTTGAATTGTGATCTCGAACTCATAATTTGTTAAAGACTGCAACGTGAAAGTAGTGCGAGCCTTTGAACAACAGTTGTTCATACCTCCTATTCCTCCAATCTCAGTAATTTGTTTCGTTTTCTTTGCTCTTAACAATTGAGCTGCAGACTCTGTGATGTAAGATGCTTCCGAATCAGAATCTAATAAGGCACGTAATGTGATTGGCTGTCCAGACCAGTCAGTTGTATTTACCAGTAATGTTGCCAAAAGCACTCTTAATTCTTTGTAGTTCTGGCCGTTATTCTTCTCGGAACAAGCTGTTTGATAAGAATTATACTGACGAGGACTAGTATGTTCATTTGTTTGTTGCACACCGTTGTCCCCGCTTAGGTAAGGTAGTTGCATCCCATAGGTATTGCAATAATGTTATGTTGTTGGCTGTTTATTAGGTTGTTGGTAATTCCAACCACTTGCAACGTGAAATGGATTAGGTTTCTTTTGATGATTAATTTGGAAATGCAACAAGGTGTGATGCCTTTGTTGACACTCAGCACACTTGAATTGACTACTACAATTATTCCGGTCATGTCCCTTTGCTAAACAGTTGAAACATAAATTAAGTTGCCGAGTTATTTCTTGTCTTTTCTTTGGATCAGCAGCTAAGAATTTACTGCATTTTCGAATTGTGTGTGGACCATGGCACATGGCACACAGATTGGTGTCATGTTCTCTAGTGTGTAGGGAGACCTTCTTGACGTTGGTTTGCCCTGGTTTAGAGATTTGACTAATAGCTTCTAACGTTCGATATCTATTGGTCAGGAATTCCGTAAAATCTGACAAGTCCGGAAGTGCATTAGAAGAACCTAGATGTTCTTCCCACAAACCCTGAGTATGGGCTGGTAGTTTTTGGACCATCAGATGTATTATAAGCACGTCCCATTGATGTACGGGTACGTCTAAATTCTTTATCGATTGAACACATTCGTTTGTGGTGTCTAACAAGGCCTTTATGCCTTTGACTTCCTCATTATGAAGCCTTGGTTGGTTGCAGAACAATTTTAGTTGGCAATTAACAAGCGAGCGTTTATGCTCATACCGAGTTGTAAGAATGCTCCATGCTGACTCATAATTCTTTTCGTTTATGGCCAGATGTTGCATTAATCGTGCAGCTTCGCCACTGATATTAGCCTTTAAATAATGTAATTTTTGTACGTTTGTGAGAGCTGTATTTTCATGCACAATGCTTCTGAAGATGTTACTAAATTCTGGCCATTTTTCATAGCTTCCCTCGAAACATGGAATCTTAATAGGCGGGAGTTTGAAATCCTTGGAAACCGTGGGAGTGGGAACACAAGTTCCTGAGGATTCAGAAGGCTGATTGAAAGACTCTAGGGCTTCTTTCAAAGCAGCGAAATACACATAATAAGCTTCTTTAAGCACAGGGTATGTCTCATCTTCAACATACGTTTTCTTTACTTCACTGATATCAGCAGATGTTGACGCCATAATTACTGCATGCTGCTTTTTGGCGTTAGCAAATATATCTTCTAGTTCTGTGACTCTAGCTTGAAGTGAATGCTTAGATAATGGCTTGCCTTTATTGGCCAAATACCTATCAAATTCTCCTTGGATTTCTTTGCTATAATTCGCGACGGTGTCGCACGCTAAAATTATCTTAGCCTTACTCATCTTTCTTTTATTTCTAGCCCACCTAATCAGAGACCCCAAAATAGGCAATGACGAACAGATATACAACCACAAAACAAAGGTAAGATTTTAAATTTTTCTACACAACAAAAAAAAATAAAGTTCCAACGCACCTGATTTTTAATCTCTTTCTTCGGTCTGCAATCGTTTGATGTCCAGAGGGTTTCACAGGTACTTCTGGTACAAGTTGCTTCTGATCCGTTTCTAGGTAAAGCTGCTCAGTATACACAAATGTCTTAGGAGTGTTTAATTAAAACGCACGAAGTGCACAAACTGTTCAATACACACAAATTTCTTTAGGAATGTTTAATTACACGCAAATACACACGCACGGAATGCAAGGAGTGTTCAGTATACACGAAGTGAACTAAGAAGTATGGTAGTTAATTTTAAATACACACGCACGGGGTGCAAGAAGTTCAATATACACAAAGTGAATTTAGAAGATTTGTAGTCAACTTTAAATACACACGCACGGGGTGCAAGGAGTTTTATATACACAAAGTGAATTTAGAAGTCTTGTAGTCAACTTTAAATACACACGCACGGGGTGCAAGGAGTTTAATATACACAAATGGATTTTACACCCGGACCAAAATGTTGTGCCTGGCAACTTGCTTAAATAAAACTCGGTACACAAAAAAATACTTGGTTACATCTATGAATATTTTTATTTCTTTCACTTTACAATTTGCTCTCTGCTGTGGTCGGAATACAACTGGTCTTCAAATTCTTCAAAGGTCGCCAGTCCAGTTCACTATTTGCTTTCGCCGCCCTGCCGCACCATTACCACCAGTCAAGAATGTTGTAGATACCAACGGTATCTAGCAGCTTGTACCATGTTATGACTTTCCATAGTTCGTTAATACAATAGGCACCGCCGAAAGTGCCGATGATCGCACATACCAATTGGAGCTTTGACATCGTGATTTTTTATTATTTGTTCTTCGCTATTCTTTATATGGGAGTCGTAGGGAACGTCGTCGAAGAAATATGATTATTGGCTCTATGAATCATATTGGTAATCGACCTGATCGCATTCCTAAACGATCGATCCATTAAATGCTTTTCTTTGTTTACAAGTGGGTATATGATACTGGCGGTGTCGGTGTTAGATTGGAATTCATTCTTTTATTAGGTCAAATGGTTCCTGTGTTTATGTTGTGGTAGGTATAGTGCGGCGGGCAATGACAGATGATGTTTTTAAAATTGACTCATGTTGCGTTGCGCAACAGTCAAGCAGCCCTCAAATCACTCGGCGCTGTTTCCACGAACTCAAGAACCGCCCTTAACTGTCGACTATCTCTTAAGGAGATGGCTGAACAGTTCAATATTCACCTTATTTGGGTGCCGGGGCACAGAGATATCGTGGATAACGGCAAAGCCGATGAACTCACCAGAGAAGGAACCGTTCTACCGATCTCAACCAGCAGGTTGAATATTGGTATACCAAACGCTACATTTAAGCTTATGCTAAAGCAAGAGGCGATGGATAGATAGAAAAAATAATAGGTGAAATAATATCACTACATGTGTGGCAATAAAACAGATATGGCCAGAACTAGATCCAAAACGCACAAGACATTTGTTATCCATAACCAGATTGCACGTTAGCTCCGTGATCAATGTCATCACCGGACATTGTCAGATAGGCATCTCTTTCGCTTTCGCTTTATCAAAATCTCCAAATGGTTTTGTTAAGTGAGGCACTCCCTCACATAATTCTTATGGTATCACAATTTACTTAATATTTGTCTAAGTGTGTCGGTTGTTTTCCTGACAGTCATTTTAACCTAACCTTACCTAGTGGAGCTGGATTCAGGTACTGGGTTTTCGATGCTGCCGTTTTGGTATTTAAAAGATTTAAAAATCGACCAAAAGCTAGAACACAGTGACATTTGTTTGCGTAATTACGATGGTGGAATTTTAGTACCGGTCGGAAAAATTAAAATACAAATAGAATTTATGAATCGGCAAGTTGGTTTCAAATCTCTGATTTGGAGACTGCAAATAAAAAACCACTTATAGGCAGAGACATAATGAATATGATAGGTATTACGTGGGCTATAAAAGAAAAAGATATTATAAGCCAACACTTCACTGAAATGGCCGAATATAATTTAGATAAGTTGTCCAAGAACCTTTGTGATTTATTTGACGAAAAGCTAGGAGAATATTAACATGTCGTTATTTCATTGCAGTTCAAAAACAAGACTATACCAAGGTTTTGTAAGCCTAGGAAAATACCTTGAATTCTTTAGAAGGGGGTGAGCTTTTTACCAAATTAGATTTCACTGCAGAATACAATCAAATTTGGGTCGATGAGGAAACTGGGAAGAAGCTTGCTTGGAGATTGGAGTACACATCAGGGAATCTTTCAGGTCATTCGCTTGCCTTATGACACCAAACAAGCTTGCCAAATTTTTCAAAGTGAGGTTAAGAAAACACTTCAGGGATGTAAAGGTTCAGCGAATCTGCTAGATGATGTAGTAATAACTGGAAAGGATCTGAAAGAACATGTTTCTTTTTTAATTAAAGTTTTGAGTGTGTTAAAAGAGGAAAGACTTAAACTAAACGAAGAAATATGTGTCTTTTTCAAGCCTGAAATAATTGTTTAGGTTATGTTGTGAGTAAGGAAGGAGCTAGGAAAGATCCAACTAAGGTTCAAACTGTCCTGGAGCTTCCAAAACGTACTAATGTCTCCGAGGTCAGAGCCTTCTCCGGTATGGTTAATTAATACGCTAAATTTATTCCCAACTTATCAAGCTTGCTAGCTCATTTTTAAAAGCTCCTGCAGAAATGGGTAGAGTTCAAGTCGAATAGAAATTGTGACGAGGCTTTCAACAAATGCAAGCAAGAGCTTATTTCTGACGATGTTTTGGTGAACTACATTTCAAAACACGAAATAGTTTTGGCTTGCAATGCATCACAATATGGAATAGGTGCAGTTTTTTGCGTAAGATGCCCGATGGTGGTGAAAGGTCTATTTCATTCGCTTCGAAAACTTTAACCAAAGCCGAGAGATATTACGCTGTAATACAAAAGGAGGCCTTTGCACTTTGTTGGGGGTCCGAAAATTTTATGAGTACTTGATGGGAAGAAGGTTTTGCATCAAGTCAGATCATAAACCTCTTCAAGTGCTGTTTGGAGAAAATAAAGGTATTCCGGTAATGGCAGCGGGGAGACTTGCGAGATGGGCATTGTATCTATCCTATTTTGACTACGAACTTTTGTATGTCAAAGGTACAATTAATGCTACAGCAGACGGATTGTCAACACTTCCGTTGCAGATAAGTCAGGTTGAAGAAATTAAAATCATAGATTATTTAAACTGGGTAGAAGAGTTTGTACCGATAGGTGTTCAGGATATAAAGAATGAAGTTAGGCGTGATGAAGTTTTGGGAAAAGTTTATTGATACATATGTACAAGAGCAATTAATTCCATTTTTTAGGAGGAAACTCGAGCTGAGCGTAAAAGAAGGAGTTATAATGTGGGGCCATATGGTAGTTATCCCATAAAAATTAAAGCAGCTAATTTTAAGAGAGTTACATGCCACAAATTTGGGGACATCCAAAATGAAAGGAATCGCTAGATCTTACTTCTGGTTTCTTAAGTTGGATGAAGAAATAGGACGAGATTCAAAAAGTTGTGAGCTTTGTGTTCAGGCAAAGGCGCATTTAGTAAAATTGCCTGAAACAAATTTTGTTTTTGAACGTATACATTTGGACTATGCCGATGCCGGTCCATATCAAAACAAAATGTTTTTAGTGATAACCGATGCATTTAGTAAATGGCCAGAAATTTTTGAAGTTCCGAGGGCGGATACAAAAAATACATTAATGAAATAAAGAGAAACACTTGCCCATTTCCGTTTGCCTAAGACATTGGTTACAGACTCCTTTTATTAAATCGAGTTTTAAAGATTTTTGTAAGATTAATGGTACATATTAAGCATTTAACTTCACCATCACTTTAATATCCTGCAAGTAATGTTGCAGCAGAAAACTGTGTGAAAACTTTTAAGAGTGCCATGAAGAAGCGTTCCCATAAAACGAAAGAAACTATTCCTTCTCACCTACAAAGGTATTTGTTTGGCTATAGGAATGCACTGCACAGTACTACGGGCGAAAAGCCTTCAGTTTTAGTTTTGAAAAATCATGTTTCTACAAGTTTTGACCGACTGCGGCCAAATGTTATAAAATAATATCGACGCTCAGGTCCGCAGTTATAATAAGGGAAGAACAGTAGAAAAATATAGTTTCGATTCCTCTACAATAAAACCAAGCTTCTTAGCTAAATACTTTGATGACATCTTCGCAATAGTTGAAAAACAACAAATCAATGACTTACTGCTGATCCTTAACAAATTTCATCCCATGATACAATTCATTGTTGAAAATTAGAAAAACTGTGCAATATCTTTTCTTGGCGTAAAAATCATCCGCTCCAACAACCAACTTACTTTTGACTGAATAATTACAAACATCCTGAGTGACAACGACTATCCTATCCCAACGATCCGTGAATTGTTAAACTCCTAAACCACCCAACGGAATTTTATGAAATTTTGAGGGTAAATATAGTTTACTCTAGAAATGGTTCCTGTCAAGGTTTGATCCGAATATTCCCACAGGAACGGGGTTGGGAACGGAAACTTAGAAACTACTGGACAGATCACAAAAATTCTTTCAGCATTAGGGGTGCTACATTATCCCCCTCCATCAGTAAGTTATGCTTTCATTTCATCCCTATTATCCGACGGGAACATTTAAGTTACTTGACCGATTTCAAAAATTCTTTCAACTCTAGGATGCAGTGGCGTGGCGTGGATATTTTCAAATGGTAAGTCGAGAAAAATGAATCACCTACACAAATTAATAAGGAATAAATAGAAGGTACCTTAAATTCCTGACGTGGATTAATCGAAGCCAATTTTTTTATACTGTCATTTAGGTTAAAATTCACAATGAGCTTAAAGCATAAAAAAATGCACGTTAGGTACTTAAAATTCACTTTAAACTTGCAAATAATCCAAAGCAATGATCAGTAGAACAAAACCGAATTCGCTGTGTACATTACTCGAAGGCGAAAACTGTATTATTTTTTCCAAGCAGACATTGCGGTGCAGTGCAATAAGGCCCGCGGCAATAAGACCCGCGGGTCTTATTTCCTCTTTGTTTTGGAAGTAACGCCCACGGGGGTTATTTCCATTATGAAATGGCAGTAACAGCCGCGGGCCTTAGTTCCTTTTTCTGCGAACTCAAATACCATTTCGTAATGGAAAGAAGTCTCACCGTTTGCACTTAAACTTATTTTCAATGTGAATAAACTTGCACAGGGACGTAACTCAACTAGACATAAGTCCATGCTCTGATTGTGGGTTATGACATACCAAAGAGGAACACACGTACATAATAAATATCTATGGAACTATGAATCATACTATGTGTTTAATGCGGTCAATTCCTAAGTTCAACCGCAGTACGTGCCAGTACACGTAGGCAAATTTTGTTCGCTTTGCTTTTTACTCACGGATAGAAAAATGAAGCTAAAAGCGAAGCGGAAAAAATTTTGTCAAGGGAATATGGACGTGTGGTGTAAAAATAAAAATTCGCGCGAATTTTTATTTTTACACCACACGTCCATATTCCCTTGACAAAATTTTTTCCGCTTCGCTTTTAGATTCATTTTTCTATCCGTGAGTAAAAAGCAAAGCGGAGCGAACGAAATTTCCCTTCGGTTAGTAAGGGTACGGGCTTGGGGTTGAACATAAAAAATTCGCACGAACAGAACAGGAGAATGTAGCTAAGAGCAAAACAAACATTAAGAAATTAGATTTAGTAATTATGTGCGCATTAGAAGGTGGACTGAGCTTCCATCCTATGTCACAAAGTGGGAGACAACGTGAGCTATTAATTCATATCCATGGAAAGCTGAAATAAGTTTCGAAATTTTGGAGCTTTGTTTTTCGGTACCTCAAAATGTTGTTTCCTTCAAATAAAAAGAATATATGCATTTAGCGCATCCACTAAGTTCTTCACCCTTTCTAAGAAGGAAAACTAATTTTAAGATCCCATGTTCATCAGACTCATATAAATGCTGCTTCAAAATGGCAACAGAAGACATGGGCCTTAATTCTTTTTTTTGGTGGGTCTTATTGCCTCTTCAAAGTGGAAACAAAGCCCGTGGGTGTTATTTCCATTTCCTTGGGCAATAAGACCCACGGGTCTTATTGCCGCGGGTCTTATTGCATTGCACCAGACATTGCACTATTGCAGTAAGACGAAAATTATCGTCTTACTTTTTTCAATAAGTAAACGTGTATTGAAAAGGGACGGCACCGGGGTGGAAGTATGTCGTGGGAAAGACAGGGAGAAACACAAAATATGTTCTGCGCGGCGATTTTCAATGCCTTGTGTATGCTTTGTGTATTGTGTGTGTATCTCGCAAATTTAAAAGTGCTTGAAGAACATTGTGTGTATGGGCAAAGAAAGGCTGTTGACTGCTTAGTTGTAGACTTAAGGCCTCAGCCCATAGAATCAGTTGCGTCCGTTCGCTGCCGGATTCAACTGACAGCTGTGAGTTTTACCGTACACAACGGATTGGAGTGACCCATAGAATCCGTTGCGGTGTCTCAACTCAACAAGACCACTCATGTTAGCAGAAGAGAAAATTTCAAATTGGTTCTTACTGCGCATGTCATCAGAGAGAAAATTTCAAATTGGTTCTTACTGCGCATGTCTCTCTTTGAAGCTGGGACGAACAAACATTTCTAAGATAGTAAAAATATCTTAAAGTTCGTCGAAAATACTTTCGCAGACTTTCACTATGGTTATAAAAGCTAATATTTTCAATAATCAAACTTATAATTATTGCAGCATGTTCATGTTTTAACATAAACATTAACAAAAACATAAATAATGTAAAAATAAAAACAAAATAATAAATTTTTCATATAAGAATTCAAAAATAAACAAAATTTAAATAACAGAAAATTAAATTCAGATATACAAAAAATAGATACCTGAAACTGAGGACGAAGATTAAATATTTACAAGCAGATATATTTTTTCTTAGAAGATGTAAGAAACAGAATGTTTTTCCGAATTTTATTCAACTTTGGGGTCCAACAAATTCTGAAAATAAGGGAATTATAGAGAAAGCTATTTGTGCAGGACAGAAAATGTGGCTTAATCTTGAAATAAAGTCTAAATACTCAAAGCCGTCTGTAATTGAACGTGAGGCATATTCAGCATACTCAGCAATAAACTTAATCATGAGGGAAATAATCAAATGCAAATAATGGAACAATCAAGCGATTGGAATAATTTTATTATGCATGTTCAAGATATAGTTGACTGTAAATTTGTAAATCTTAATCAAAAAATTCAATCTTTTAATAGGTAGAGTCAATTATAATGAGCAAAAGAAGATTTTTAAAGAAGTAGAACCAGTAGAAGATTTCGTAAAAAATTTGAATATATAGGACAGACAAGAAGACCTATTCTAAATAGATTTAAAGAACATTTTGCACATCTTAAATATAATGAAAAAGAAAAGTCAAGTGTTGCAGAACATATGCTAGAAAATAGTCATAGCTTTAGTTTGCAAAATTTAAAATTAATAAGAAATGTAAATAGCAATTATGAATTAGATGCTTTTGAATCATTTTACATATTTAAAAACAAAAATAATCTAATGAATAGTGATGATGGACCAATCAAAGATTCAATATTCAAAAAATTTTTTAATAGATTCAACTCAACTCAACTGTAATTTTTCTCAACATTTTTGTTTATTATTAGTTTTTTGACAAATAATTTAATTTAATTTAATTTATAAATCTCACTGACGATGGAAGCATTGCTTCTGAAATGTACATCTGAGGAAATATAAAAAGTGTTTTAACCTTCCGATGACAACAGGGGTGCTATAGTACCCCAGGCCTTCTTATTTTAACTGTAATTTTATTTTCGCTTCACTTCTCTTTCTATCATTCTATGTATTTGTCATTTAATACCTCAGGTCTTAGTTACTGATGAGCAGTCCCCGCGATAGGCTGTAGTTATTGATACAGAGCGGTTTCCGTATGCACTGGGGTTGTATAGAACCCCATGTTGTTATTCGCGTATGCGAAAATTTGTAGGACATTTTTTTTTCTTCATTGAGTAGGTTAATAAAATGGCATCCACTGGTCGGGAAACTATTGAAAATTATATAAAAAATGTTTTGGAATGAGAGGATGGTGGAATGTAGTCAGGTTCAGACGATGATTGCCCAGATATAACAGATCATCATTCAATACAATCTGAAATGGATGATGACCACTTATAGGTCAATCATCGGAGGAAAAAGTGCCGCTTGCAGAAGCATCGAAAAGGCTTTTGAAAGGCAAAAATGTTAATTTGTAGAGTAAACTAAAGGAATTAGGCTTACAACTGACCAAACCTCATATGGAGCGACGTTTAGATCCACATTTGCTCAAAAAATTTCCTGAAGGAATAAAAGGGGTTCTAGGCCCCCCATGAAGTCCAATGAAGGTGAGCCCCCTCTTAAACTTCAGAGGCAATCACGGTGTGCATTTCGCCCACGAAAACAAGGCCTCAAGAGCAAGCTTTCGTGTTATGAATGTCAGTGTTCTGTATGGCCTGAGCACAGAAAAGAAATTTGCAATAATTGCATTTGACTTATTTTTTTTATGTGAATATATATATATATATTTTATGAATCTCTTTTTTTCTGTTTATGATAAAACTTATGAGTTGCTTTCTTTCAATAAAAATTTTAAATTATCTGTAAAAGTATTTTTTTTTTAATTTAATCCTGGCTGGGGTGTTATACCACCCCTGTTGTTATTTACGTATATTTTAAATGTGTTGTTATCGGAAGGTTAACTGTTAAAAACTTTACTAATCCTTTCATTTATATACTCGTAGTTTAAGGAACAAAATATTGATATGCAAAAAGATGGAAAGAGGAATGTTTATTGAAGGAGTCTTTTTCTTGATGATTAGGAAAATCATTGATTATATCTACAAAATCGATACCTCTGAGGATGTCGCTTTCGATTGACATCAGCGACAAACTTGTCAATCTTTCTTGAACCATTGTAGTTCTGAGTTCGATTCTTATTCTTTTTAACTTAGAGAAGGAACGTTCACCACAGCAGCTGCTCACCATCATATACTTAAGAAAATTCTAAGTGCAATTTCAACACTTGAAAATTCATCTTCAACTTAATTTGTTTTTGAAAAATTATAAAGTTCTACAGTCGTATTTATAAAATTTGCTTAGATAATAATCCTTAGACAACTGTCCAGCTAGACGGTGTCTAAAGTGTTGGACAAGCCTTAGCCAATTTCCTATTTATAAATACATTCCAACAGTTGTCTAAATAACCCCTCAAACTGTCAACTTTGAACGAAAAACTAAATGGAGGCGTTCATGATGTATCCGAGCAGTACCATTGTTTGTGTTTTGATATACGAGTACAACAACTAAAAGGCTCTGAAAGGGTGTGGCGTAGTACTTGAACTAGACCAAAAAAACAGCTGATTTGACTTTGTGTTACAGCTTTTCCAAGTCTCATAAAATAATGAAATTTGTGCAATTTATAAGTGAAATTGTTAAAAGTAGTATTTTTGCACCTCCATCTACTAAATTTTTCGATCCTTAAACTCTCAACAGTGTTTTATAACATATTCAACAAAATTGTTTTTTGTTGTATCAAATGTCACTTTAGCCACAGTTTAGACAACCAATTTAGGTGTCTAAGGTTAGACATTTCTTAGACAGCGATGAAAGTGTTTATAAATACGATTTGGAGTTGGACACTGTTCTAAGAGCTGTCCAAAGTTAGACATACTTTGGAATGGGATTATAAATACGACTGCTAGAATATTGCCAGTTTTTTTGGTTTCGTGTCAAAAAGTTTTCCAGTATTCTTTTAAATTCAGGCATTCAGCATGTAGTTCATCTCCGTTTACATCTTCAGCTTAAAATTTAGCAAAAGATTTGCAGTTTTCTTTTATGTCTCCTGAATTCAGGTTTTTTAATCGAAAAAAAGTCAAAACGTTGGCCAATATTCGTATATGAACCTAGTCGCTGTTTCAAATAAATGCTTAGAGTGTCAACAATGGAAAGAAAGGATTCAGTTTCGAACCTTTCTTTCCCAGTCAAAATTACTGAGGGTTCAGAGCCGTCAAAAAAAGTCTGTTCTACACCTAGTCCTTTCAGAATGGTTCTTATACTCGGAATCCGGTTTTTTTTTTTTGTCTGGATGGTGAATCAAAGTTATCAAAACTGTCCTTGATCCCAATTATAAATTCATCCATTGCACTCAGCAAATCTTACAATTTTTTTGCAAAGACTATAAGCTTCCAGTTTGGCCTCTCGTGCCTGTCCTAAATCGTTAGCGATAGGCATCAAAGCTTCTTCAATTTCTTGATGATCATTATATAAGGCTCTAAGTGCATCAGCTCGCGCTGACCATCTTGTTTGAGAAAGACTTTTTACAACTTTTTTTCAACCTAAATGAGCAGTCAACACACTCCATCTTTGAAATCTTAAAAAATCTAGTGCCGTTCATTCCAAAGTATATCTAATAATGAGTAGGGACACTCTCTACATACACAAATGCAACGCCTACATTAACAATAGGCAGTAAAAAATAAAAACCCACAGTTAGTTAAAACAGGCAAAAATTATTAATAAAAATTTCGGACAATCGCATCGCAAATGTCAGAAGGATACACAAGAAGTTTTCCCATCTTCACAACACCATTGAACTTAGATCGTAAGATACACGTATTTGTGTTTTTTTTGATTTTTAAAAGTGCCCTGAAACGAACACAAGGGAGTGTATGGTTTCCTTGTCCTGATCATAACTTGAGTGACCTCTTTTTTTTTTAAATATAATTTCGGAGGGAATGTGATTTAAAATGTTCACCAAAGGTTTTTGTTAAATGTATCGAAATATATTTTTTTCTTGAAAGTAGACCAATAGAGGTTGAGTGTTGTTTCAGCAATTTGGAGGGCCCTGGTGATTGCGGGGCCCTGGGCCTGGACCCAGTGGGCCCAGTGGTAAAAAGGGGTCTGTTCACCATAACTAGGGAAAGTGCTAGGAGTGAAATTGGAGCCACAACAACAATTTAAAAGCTTGAACTTTTTGCAATCTGTAGCATGAAAATAGATATCAGTATCGTTTATCCTGATAGATTAAAAAACATAACCTTAGTTTTTGAACTGATAACTAGTCTATGCACAGCAAACCAAATCCTTAGTAAATAAAGATCCGAATTCAAATCAGCTGTGAGATTGAGAGAACTGTTTGCACCATAACTAAAACCCACATAGTCTGCAAAAGCCGTCAAAAAGCCTTCAAAAGGCAATCGAAATAACGAATTTATGTAAATAAGAAACAGCACTGGTCCTAAAACAGATCCCTATGGAACTCCCAAATTAATTGACTTGACATCACTCTCAATGTCTCAATGCCTCCTAATTTCACTCTTTGCTTTTTTTTTTTTATTGACAATATAAGCCTCTGAACCCTGCATTTTCAATTCTACATAGCAGTATATTGTGATCTACCGTGTCAAATGCTTTTGAAATGTCCACGAATAAAGCAGCTGTACTCTTTTTCAGTTCAAGATTTGCAAAAATTTGAGATCAGAAGCGTAGCAAGGAATTTTCGCTAGATTTGTGACTTTGGAAGCCAAACTGAACGTCGCTGAAAAACTTTGTTTTATCTAAAAAGCTGACCATTCTATTTTTTGCAGCCTTTTCAAGTACCTTACTTATAGATGGTAATAGCGAGATTGGCCTATAATTCGATATCTACTTCGTTTGTCGCTCCTTTTTTGAAAATTGGTAAGATATTAGCACATTTGAGATCCTCAGGAAATCTATCACAAAAACTACTTTTATTGAAAATGTGTGCTAGAACATCAGTTAAGAAACAAGATAAATTTTTAAGCACAGATTGGAAATACCATCATTGCCCAAGGAATTTGATTTTTTTAATGTTCCAATTATTTTGAGGATCTCAAAACCAGTTACTGGTTCAAACACAAAGCTTTGTCTTTGAGAAGGTTCACTTCGGATGCATTCAGAAATGCAAGGAGAGGCCGCATATGTGCCCGAAGAAACTATTAAGTTGTGCGACACTGTCGAGAAATAGTCATTGAATGCATTAGCAATTCCAACTTTATCATTACCAAAGCTTTTATGGATATTGATTGCCGATGATAATTTTTGAGCAGACGACTTGTTAAGGATGCTATTGACAATTACCCACTCATTTCTGACGTTGCCCTTTGCTTAGTTGAATTTATTTATTTATTTATTTATTTATTTAATTCATGAACAGAATTTATAAAATTTCATTACAGATTACATTAGGTAAAAATATATTACATGGATCTTTAAAAAAAAAAATAATAATAATAATAATTATATTAACAATATCTAGTAATACAAAACAAATGAGATGGCAATAGGAAAATATAGCTCCATCAAACAGGGGTCATGAATTTAAAGAGGTAAATATAATAAGCAATTTATTTTTAAAACTATGCCTTGAACATAATGCAAAAAAGTTTAATGCAAAGGACACTGAGTTTTAAACAACGATTAATTGAAAGCATATTTAAATCTATGAAAAGGAATATGAAACAGAGTTCTTTCCCGAATTCTTCGAACAGGAAAATGAAAATTGAAAAGTGAAAGCAAATAATGTGGACAATTAATTCGAAAGTCTAAAATATCTTTGACAAACATGACTGAGTAATATTTGCGACGACATTCAAGTGTTTGTAGACTAATTAAAGCACACCTGGTTGAATATGTCAGCACGAAAATCGACGAAGAACCCATATAGTTTCTTTCTCTGCCTTTTATATATCTCAGCAATATTAAAGAGCGAAAATAAGTGGTCGAGAGTTGAGTATTTTTTCCTAAAACCGGCTTGAAATTCGGTGAGGATATTCTTATTCTCTACCCATTGTGTTAACCTGTTATAGATGATCCCTGCAAACAATTTAGCACAGGTGTTCAGAAAAGAGATTCCTCTATAATTCGACGGATCGTCATAGCTTCCTTTTTTATGAATAGGAAAGATTATAGCTTTCTTAAAGGTTTCCGGTATTATTCCGTTTTCAAAAATTCGATTAAATTCATCAGCAAGTAGGGCAATGAAGTCATCGGAGGCGTTTTTGTAGAACTCAAATGGTATGCGATCACTTCCGGGGGCTTTGTTTGTTTTTGAGCTCATGATGGCATCTCTTACTTCCTTTAGCGCAATGGGTGCGTCTAGGAACTCGTCCAGGATAAGGGGGACAGCGTATTGCATTAAAGGTGCTACTGAAGTGATGTTAAGAAGGCTACTGAAATGTTCTTTGAGGTTTGATGCTTGTAGTCTTATTGAGATAGTATTTGTTTTACCATTAAACAGCTTAACTGCTTTCCAGAAGTCTGCGGAGCATCGATCTTTATATTGCAAGACAGTACTTGGCATTTCGGAACATTAAGACAAATGATTTGTTTTGCACCAGGTTGAAAGTCTTATAGATCTTCTTGAAGCAAAGAGCAAACATTTTCACATTTAATTTCTTAATAAATTTTAAAGTCATCTGCATATAGAAGCCATTTTGAATTATAAAAGTTAAGAGGTAGATCATTAATAAACAAAAGAAAGAAAAGTGACCCCAGGTTTCTTCCTTGAGGAACGCCTGACGAAACAAAAATTGTGTCGGACACATATTTATCAATTTTTACATATTGTATGCGACCTACCAAGTAGGATTCTACCCATTTCAGAAAAACTGAGTGGAAACCTAGGTTAGAAAGCTTCCAAATCAAAACTTTGTGATTGACTTTATCAAACGCCTTCGCAAAATCGGTAAAGATTATGTCAGTTTGACAATTATCCTCAAAATTCCTTATAACATCATTACACAATATAGTCCGATTAGTGTTAGTTGACCTTCCATCAAAAAACCCATGTTGATAAACAGAAATAATTTCTTTGAACATGAAAAAATAATTTTTGGTACAAAATCTTTTCAAAAATTTTTGGAATTGAAGCCATTTTGCAAATGGGTCTGTAGTTCGTTATTTCGTGTTAAGAACCTGATTTGAAAATAGGCGAGACAAAAGAAATTTTCCAATCATTAATCATTAATCATTAAGCCACAACTTAAGGACATGCAGCCGTATTTATAATCCCATTTTAAACTCCGCAAAACTTTAAAACACACTTATTCGTTGATTAAAACAAAAATCGTATTTATAATCATTTTTCGTCAGTGAATAAGGGCTGATTAGCTTAAACGCAGAAATGCGTGTTTTAAGCGTGTTTTAGCGCATAAATGTCATTTGATTTTGAGTATTGAGTTGTCATTCAGGGGTTTATTTACAACTTTGAGAATCTTAAAAATAACTAAAATGGAAATGTACTCAAATTACATTAACTTTATAAATAATTTGGATGTAGTAAATGTGTTTTCAATTGACAGAAATATGCATTGTTTTCCTTTTTTGTAAATTGATTTCTTACAAGTTTTCCAGTTCGGAAACGTTTTTGATTTTCTCTTTTTGGACCAAACAACAAAATTAAAGCCAAAGAATAATAGAATATATACATAGATATAGAACAACGTATATAGCGTGACCTACATTTCATCTTCCATAGCTAAGAAAATCTAAACAAAAACAAATTTCTGTTGTCAGTTTTAACCATTGAGAAACCAAATAAGAGAGTTTCTTTATGATTTCGACATAAGGGATGATTAACTAGTATGGGCGAAAAAAAGGATTATAAATAAGGATTTTTTATTCACTGATTAAAGTCTTAATAAGTTCTTATTCACTGCATAACTAATATGCGTTTTAAGCGTGTTTTAGCGAAATCTAATAAATACGGCTGATGTTGAATAGCATTATTATTGCAGGAAAACCATCTGGACCAGGGGTTTCTATTGGAAACTAAAGCTTTAAGAGAATTTTCAACTTCATCCTCTGTAACTACAAGATGACCAATTAGCCCAGTCATTATAGTAAGTTCACCTCGGAATTTGAGATACCCAGCTGTAAATTTGTTTGAACTTCTATTTTGACTCCCTAAAAGTTGTCTCAAAACCTACATACTGTAGGGTGTCAGCGTCCATTAAAAACCAAAGGTCAAAGGTCACCAAAACCCTTTATTCGCATATATCTCGTTTACTATGGGTTTTTTGCTATTTGTGTCTATAACAATATTGTAGAGGATTAAATTCTCTACAACTTTTGCCTCAACAGTTTTTTTATACGTTGAACCGTTTTCGAGATAGAGACCAGAGTGCGCAAGGTTAGAGCATAATTTAAGGTCATCCGGTAGCCCCGGTCGGAAGCCAGCCATATAAAAATTATAAACTATTGTAAAAGCTGATAAAATAAGAAATTTAATAATGTCATCAATATTTATTCATCATACCATGTAATGTACTGTATATATATACTGTATTATGTATATATAAATTCTTTATAAGCAATGCTTTTATTATAAAATCTCATTTTTCTGGTGTTTGAAATTGAAAGAAGTATATGAAAATTATTAAAACTTTAACTATATCCCTTCTTCTTCTTCTTCTTCTTCTTCATCGTCATCTTCCGGCTGCTGTAGAGATGGCAATTCTTCTTCTTTATCGTCTTCAACACCATTTGTGTATGGGTCTTCAACGATTTCGAAGTCAAATGTTTCATCTTCAATGTTATCGCTTAGATATGGTGAAGCATTGAGACAAGCTTGCCCATTACACTGGCCACAAGCTAAAGAGCACTGCAATCCCGATTTCCTGCATTTACACCGCGAACCACAACCACCCTTGCAGTTACAGAAGATCGTATCAAGCAATTCCTCTGAAGCAGGTTTTAGAATTGTCGTAATTGGTTCAAGGAATCCATTAAGCATTGTCCAACCCCACTCCTGTGGTTCCAAATCATGCCCTAACCAAGTTTGGACTTGATAAAAAACACGACTAAGATGTTGATGAGCTGCTGCACTTGTTGGCGCAATATTTGATAACTGTACCGGTTTATTAAATTTGGTAGACTTAACGTACTGTGTATAACGAAAATGATTGATATTTGCCACAGATGTAGGAGCATTTTAGACTGCCAACAACGTTTGAATTCCATTTTCAAATAACACAGGTCTGCGACCAAAAAACTGCATAGGATTTTTTTACATTTTCTTACTGATTTAGACGTCCCAAAAACAGAAAAAATATTCAAATTATTATATCACATAAGTTTTTATGTATATTGCAGTATCTATGTTCATTGGTAATAAACCTATATGACTTTTATTTGATAATGGAAAAAAACAACCTGCACTGTTGGTGATACTGGGAATGTTTTAACATGTTGAGACAAGTCAAATGACGTACGAGTATATCGCTTGAAACAAAGAAAAGCCCTCAGTAGACATGGATGACTTGTGTGGACTTCAAAATACTGACAATGCTTTTGGGTCAGCAGGCGGGCTATACCAAATACCCATGCTCTTATGCTTGTGGGATAGTAGAGCCAGATAACAGCACTGGAAAAAACCGAGAAACTTTAAAACCTGGAGAGAAAAATGTTATAAACACTACCTTGGTACCATCGCAAAAGGTTTAGTTGCCCCCTCTCCGTATCAAATTGGGGTTAATGAAACAATTTGTAAAATCGCTGCAAAAGGATGGAGACTGTTTCAAATATTTATGTACAAAACTCCCGAAGCTGTCAGAAGCAAAGTTGAAAGAGGTAGTTTTTACCGGCCCCGACAACTGGAAACTATGAATGAGAAGGAAAAAGAAGCTTGTGTATCGTTCAAGAACGTAGTGCGAAAGTTTTTGGGAAATTCATGTAATGAAGTTTTTGAAACTAACCTCAAAATTTCTGTGCGATCATTGGTTGCTGAGATATTGGTAATCAAAGACAAAATGATCTTTTTCCATTCAAATACCGATATCACAGCGAGAAATGCTGGTATCGAGATTTTTAGATTAGATTAAAAAAAAAACAAAAAAATTTCGAAATTTTTTTTGGTTTTTTTATGATTATTCGAAAAACATATTGAAAAAAATTTTCAAACTCCGATTCGAAAACTAGACACAATTTGCTTCTTTTTTTTTGGTGTACGACCATTTTTGTATAAGTTACAGCTTGCTGGATTTTTTTTCTGCTACCTTAATTTTTGTGCAAAGTGTAGGTACTAAGGATCCTAACTATAAAACCATTGTGCAACGGATGCTAGCAGCATACGAAGCTCAAGGCTGCAAGATGAGCTTTGTGTTTTCTTGTGTTTGAATTTGCAAGAAATCCTTATGTGATAGAAAAAAATGGCCATCACTTTTGAAATCAGCGCACTTTAAAACCTATAATTCAGTTAAAATATCTCATGCAGCTGACAAAAAAATATTTTTCGCAGACCTGTGTAATTTTTGAATCGGACAGTTTTCTTCTTGAAATGCTGCAGCAAGTTCATCCAAATTCGGTAGTTTCTCGAATGCTTTTAAAAAAGTTTTTTTCCCTTTTTTAAAAAGGAGGATTTGGATAAGATTTGGTTTCAACTATTGACGAACGGATATCTTCTCTAATGAAAGCTGCTGCAGCTTCTACAATTCTTAGTCTTTCTGTTTCAGGGTCTAATTTTTTATTATCGTACCAAGCTTTCGATAGAATATTGGTAAGTCCATCACGGAAAGAAATAATTGTAAAAGCTCCAACTTTCTTCGTAATTATAATACCGGTTAAGTACTTCTGTTGCAGTTTTGTTATGATAATTTTATCATCTGGTACGTATCCTGTCAAGAAATCTTTAAGTTCTTTTAATGTAAACTGTGAGTCGTTATTATTTTCGATGTAATTGAAAATCTCAAACATTGCTTCTGTAACTTTATTGTCTCGACGAGGTTGCTGAAGCGGCGATGATGATGATGATTTATTTGAGAAGTTTGTAAAGCAAACAGCATGATATTTTGCTTCAGCGGCAATCAAATCATACGGAATAACTATACGACTTTTCACCAATTCACCCAAATCATCACCACGTTTTTCTGCTTTACTGATGATAGTGTCTTTGAATTCAAGGTTACTCACTTTTTTTATTTTGCGTCTATACTTCTCACTTTTCTTTATCTCTGTGGCCTCATCAGCAACTTCACCACAAAATAAACATTGCTTCCTGAAATCAAACGCTTCACTGCGTCTTTTATGGGGTACAGATGAAGAAGCTGTAATTTCTCCTTGCCGTTTTGCTGCTTGAATACAATTTTTGCTAATGTAACCACTTCGGCATTTTTCATGCACTTTTGCAGAGGTTACGGATCTTAAATGTTCAATGAGACCGTCGTTTCGTTTGATACTTGCACTTCTTAAAGTTTTTATACCGCGCACTACATCAACTAATGAATTACTTTCTGTTTCTGGCTTTTTACATATGAAACACAAATTAGCCATAGCTCTTGAAATTGTACGTCTATTACTAACGAAGATACGATTCGATTCAAAACTAATGAATAACGGGGGCTAGTAGAAAGTAGTCCCTGAAGAAAAGGACGGTCGTAACCAAGTAGCTATGCAATTAGTGTCCGACCGAAGCCTCGGCTTCGACTTCGGCCACATTCGGCTAAGAAAACTACAATCGGCTAAGCCTTCGGCTTCAGCCGAAATAAGCCGAAGCTTTGGCCGAAGCCGAAAGTTCAGTTTTTGGCTATCGTGCGTCGTGGCAGGCGCTGAAAAAAAAAATTCATTTTCGTTTTTCGTAGAATTATGCTATAACCTTGCACATTCTGGTCTCTATCTCGAAAACGGTTCAACGTATGAAAAAACTGTTCAGGCAAAAGTTGTAGAGAATTTAATCTTCTACAATATTGTAATAGACACAAATAGCAAAAAACCCATAGTAAACGAGATATATGCGAATAAAGGGTTTTGGTGACCTTTGACCTTTGGTTTTTAATGGACGCTAACACCCTACAGTATGGTAGGTTTTGAGACAACTTTTAAGGAGTCAAAATAGAAGTTCATACAAATTTACAGCTGGGTATCTCAAATTCCGAGATTCTTGCTTTATTTTGACTTAAATGACTGGACTAAATGTCTAAAACAGATGAAGAATTAGTATGATTGGTGTTAAAGTTGTGGATATTTTCTGAGCAATAAACAGATTTGAAATATTTTGCAAACAAATTACAAATATCCTTCAAATAATCAGATGTTTTACCTGAATATTTCATGCATTTAGGTAACCCATTACATTTTCGTTTCGAATTAATAAACTTCCAAAAGCTTATACTATTTCGTTTGAGATTAGCTTCTATAGCTTTAACAAATATTTTGTATAAATCGCTTTTAAGAAGATTAAACTCATTTTGCAATTTGTAAAAATTAGTTCGCGACAAAATATTATTTTTATTTGCTTTATACAACTTAAAGGCTTTATTTTTTCTATTTTTTTGTTTCAAGAGCCGTTTATCAAACCACGATGGATAAGAATAATTTTTTAAGGCTTTTTTGGGAACAAATGATTGAATTGCTTGTTTCTAAATATCTGTAAACTTTGAATAAGCTGCATCAAGATTATTTGTTCCCATAAAGCGATTCCATTGTATAGAAGAAATGAAATTATTCATTGCATCAAAATTTGCTTTGTTGAAGTCGCAAATAAAATCCCTGTCATGAAGTGATTTCTTCATAAAGTGCATAAATTTTATATTTAGATGTAAGGCATCATGATGTTTTTTATTATGAACAACAGGAACATCAGTCAGGTCGATATTCAAGATTAACTCCTTGTCAACTTAAACTAATGTCGTTTTCCATTGGTAATCCGGAAAAACTCTCCGATCCGGGATGCCAAAGTAACACTTTATTTGTTTTGATGTTTCGTTGCTTGTATTGTGTATCGGTGTGAAACGTCGAGCGCTATTTTTTTTTCATTCACTTTTTTCATAATTCACTTAAAACCACAGGAATATGTATGTCTTAAAATGTTTTTAGAACTCATCTCACAAAATTAATTAATTAATAATCTCAACTAAAAAACTCATTAATTAATAATTGTTTTCAGGTCAGTTTTTTCAATTTTTAGAGGTGTCAAATGATATTTATCAATTTTGACGTCAACAGTGTTTCAGTGTGTTGTGTGTGAGTGCTTCTGGCTTCGCTTCCTTCTTCAAATCAAGAATCAAATTTCTATTTTTTCGAGGAGAGGAACTGTCATTTGATGCCAATGGAACGGTTTGAGAAGCGTCCAGAAGGCTTCCGAACGACCAATGGAAAACGACATAAGTCTAGTATTCGATTCAGACGGTTTTTGTATTTGTTCATTTGAACAAAGTCATACTGACCAAAAAAATTGACAACTAGAGCTTCAACATCACTTACAACGTTAAAAGGAATAAGTTGCATTTCATCGTAATCGAACTCCCATTTCACATCGCCGAGATTAAAATCAACAGCGGAAACAAGGTGCTGATTATGGTTAAAATAATTAAAGATTTGCAAACAGATGTTTAAATGAGTATTATAAACATCGAAAGAACTATACGGTGGTATATAGCTAACAATAACAATCAGTTCCTCTTTAGAATGAAAACTAATTCTTACAATAAGTTGGTCAATATCAATATCATCAAGCTGCGTTGTAAGAATCCTTTCAGACACATAATTAGCACGAACAGCAACAAGTACTCCTCCACCTCTATCTTTTCCAGTAAAACGCGGGCATCTGTCTTTTCGATATACGGTGTAAAAGTTGCTATCAAACAATTCAGAGCTTAAATGGCTAATAGTAAGCCACGTTTCGGCGAGAAGGATGATATCATGCTCACACGAAGAAAATGATAAAAATAACTCGTTTAATTTGGTTCTTATACCACCAACATTTTGATAGTATATTGAGAAATTGTAAGCAGAAAAGATAGACTTAACAGCAGCAACATTTACATCAGGAACAATAGCAATTGGACCCGAGTTGAGACTCGGGGTGGATTCATAAGAAAAAGTTTCAACAGCAACATTTCTACTAACATCAGCAACGACAACAATTGAGTTGGAATTGCGACTCACGTTTGATTTTCCTTCATTTGAATCGCCATGTTTTTTTGTTGGAATAAAAAACGCCTAATCCGAACACCTGCAGGCCAAAAATTTTCATTGAAAACGAGCAAACGAGCAATTTTAAAATTGACAAAGCGTAAGTTGTCAGCAGATTCTTCGTTACGCACCAGTTTAAAGCAAGCAAGCTTAGAGACATCAATTTGTAATTTAGAAGCTGCATAATATAAGAATAGATTCATGTGTAGTAGTTGGACGAAAACTTGAGAGATGAAACCATTTAAGTTTCTCTACAACATCAATTCCATTGAAAGCAATGTTATTGTTTCCAACAATAACATTTTTTTAGTTAATCGTCGAGCATTATTAACATTAACTTCACTAACCAGCTTCACTAGCATCCACAGTCACATCATCATCAGAGTGCACAGCAAGAGATACGCCAGCAGCGAGAGGCTCAGAGATAGCGGGCACTACACCAACATCGATATTATCTGCTATTACGGATGATGACATCGATGCATTTGATTTAACCTTCGAGCTGTTCACTGCAGACACACCCACTGAACGAGAAACGGTGCATGAGACTTTTTTTTCTTTTTCAATGTCAGCATTCGGTCTTTTTAATGCAGGAGAAGGAAAGAAGAAGAAGCAATATTGCTGAATCTTATCGAAGTCACTTTGCAAGAGACTTCTGATGTCTTCGATCTTTGGACCTGTTCTGTACGCAATGAGGTCGTTGGCGTACGCTATAGCAGTGTGAAAAGAACCAATTAGATCGCCGGTGAAAATGCTAAACAAAATAGGCGAATTCACCGCTCCCTGTTGCAGACCGTTCTGTATTTTAAAAGTTCTAACTTCTACCAGAACTTTTAGTTCTATGAAAGCTTCAGAGAGTTCACTAAGTTTTGATAAACACTTTGTAAGGGAATTATTCACGCAAGCATTGCACCTCCAGTATATATTGTTGTTATCATTAAGAATTGCAATCAAACTTTTGCTAACGTTAATGCAGCTTAAATGAAAATTATTGAAACAAATGCCACATGAAATTTTTTTCACATTGTCAATAGATTTATCGCATTTAGCACAGTATAAAGCCATTTTATTGTTAGTAAATAACATAAGCAAAGTAGATACAGAGACACAGAGAGCATAGAAAATAAGCACGAATGTTGACTATGGCAATACTATAAAAATTGTCACGACAAATTGGGATTTCTTTCTTTAACTCAACACATACTTTTTTATATTTCCTTTTTAAGTTTACGTCGCTGTTGTTTTTTGAACATTTTACTAGTAGTTTGTTTTTATATTTTACTTTTTTAAGAAGACTAAACGAGATCCACGGCCTTAGACGTTTATCAGATTTTTTTCGGGATGGAGGTAAAAGAACATTGAGATAAATATATCTGCTTAAGATTTCAGAAAAAATGTCTTATGATTTAGACGAATCGTTTTCTGCATAAACTTCTTCCCAAAACTCAAATGAAAAATAAGTTTTAAGCCTACCGAAATCAATTTTTGTTGCTATGTTCGGAACAGCAGAATTATTGCTACTATTGTATAGGCCAATATCAACAAGAATACCAGTCAAAGATGGGTCATTCCACGGTAACACCCGAAACGAACACTTTTCGACTCATAAAATTGTTTATCATAAAATTGTTTATGCTTTTGCTAAAATCTTCAAATCTTTCAATTGAGATAAAGCAACTAAATACGTAGAAAATAAAAAAGAAATTAAAACGCAAAAATATCAGCATAAGGATTAACAATTTTATGAGTCGAAATGTGTTCGTTTCGGGTGTTACCGTGGAGCGTGGAATGACCCAGATGGCAGAAATTCAACTTTTTTCGATTAACTACATTTTTTACGTTTGCTACACAAATGGAGTAGTATATATAGTTAAATGTAGTTTACGTAATTAAATGTAGTAGACGTAGCGTCAACTGTTAAAATGTTCTTTTTTATTTTCATTTCACCGGCCATATTGGCAAATTGCTCTGGATTGCAGACAAAGATGCACTACTTTTTTCAGTTTACTTTTCAAATGGATTTGTTTAAAGGTTATTTTTTTTAATTGAATACAGAAGTTTAGTTCGGCTCAATATTTCATTGTGTTTCTCTTTTTAACATTTAAAAATTTTAATTTTGATTAAATATCGTAATCCAAATTATTATGTACAGTACATTCAACCGTTTTAGGGTGGTAGTAAGCGTAGGTTACAAAATGTAACAAATCAGGGATGCAGTTTACCCGATTAACTACGCGTAGTTATTCGAGTAGATTACCTCAGGTTACTCTGCCATCTCTGATACCAGTCATTGAATGATCAGTGATCTTAAAGTCGAAGACACATTTTTCATAAGAGTTCACAGAAAGAGGTGCAAAACGGCAACGAAAGAGAATCCACTGGGTTATCACAACATATAATAGAAACTGGACACTCTGCAGACTTTGATAATACAACAATAACGGACAAAGAAAAGAGAACAAACATAGATACACACTTGAAAGTCTAGTTTCAAATATTTATGTACAAAACTCCCGAAGCTGTCAGAAGCAAAGTTGAAAGAGGTAGTTTTTACCGGCCCCGACAACTGGAAACTATGAATGAGAAGGAAAAAGAAGCTTGTGTATCGTTCAAGAACGTAGTGCGAAAGTTTTTGGGAAATTCATGTAATGAAGTTTTTGAAACTAACCTCAAAATTTCTGTGCGATCATTGGTTGCTGAGATATTGGTAATCAAAGACAAAATGATCTTTTTCCATTCAAATACCGATATCACAGCGAGAAATGCTGGTATCGAGATTTTTAGATTAGATTAAAAAAAAAACAAAAAAATTTCGAAATTTTTTTTGGTTTTTTTATGATTATTCGAAAAACATATTGAAAAAAATTTTCAAACTCCGATTCGAAAACTAGACACAATTTGCTTCTTTTTTTTTGGTGTACGACCATTTTTGTATAAGTTACAGCTTGCTGGATTTTTTTTCTGCTACCTTAATTTTTGTGCAAAGTGTAGGTACTAAGGATCCTAATTATAAAACCATTGTGCAACGGATGCTAGCAGCATACGAAGCTCAAGGCTGCAAGATGAGCTTTGTGTTTTCTTGTGTTTGAATTTGCAAGAAATCCTTATGTGATAGAAAAAAATGGCCATCACTTTTGAAATCAGCGCACTTTAAAACCTATAATTCAGTTAAAATATCTCATGCAGCTGACAAAAAAATATTTTTCGCAGACCTGTGTAATTTTTGAATCGGACAGTTTTCTTCTTGAAATGCTGCAGCAAGTTCATCCAAATTCGGTAGTTTCTCGAATGCTTTTAAAAAAGTTTTTTTCCCTTTTTTAAAAAGGAGGATTTGGATAAGATTTGGTTTCAACTATTGACGAACGGATATCTTCTCTAATGAAAGCTGCTGCAGCTTCTACAATTCTTAGTCTTTCTGTTTCAGGGTCTAATTTTTTATTATCGTACCAAGCTTTCGATAGAATATTGGTAAGTCCATCACGGAAAGAAATAATTGTAAAAGCTCCAACTTTCTTCGTAATTATAATACCGGTTAAGTACTTCTGTTGCAGTTTTGTTATGATAATTTTATCATCTGGTACGTATCCTGTCAAGAAATCTTTAAGTTCTTTTAATGTAAACTGTGAGTCGTTATTATTTTCGATGTAATTGAAAATCTCAAACATTGCTTCTGTAACTTTATTGTCTCGACGAGGTTGCTGAAGCGGCGATGATGATGATGATTTATTTGAGAAGTTTGTAAAGCAAACAGCATGATATTTTGCTTCAGCGGCAATCAAATCATACGGAATAACTATACGACTTTTCACCAATTCACCCAAATCATCACCACGTTTTTCTGCTTTACTGATGATAGTGTCTTTGAATTCAAGGTTACTCACTTTTTTTATTTTGCGTCTATACTTCTCACTTTTCTTTATCTCTGTGGCCTCATCAGCAACTTCACCACAAAATAAACATTGCTTCCTGAAATCAAACGCTTCACTGCGTCTTTTATGGGGTACAGATGAAGAAGCTGTAATTTCTCCTTGCCGTTTTGCTGCTTGAATACAATTTTTGCTAATGTAACCACTTCGGCATTTTTCATGCACTTTTGCAGAGGTTACGGATCTTAAATGTTCAATGAGACCGTCGTTTCGTTTGATACTTGCACTTCTTAAAGTTTTTATACCGCGCACTACATCAACTAATGAATTACTTTCTGTTTCTGGCTTTTTACATATGAAACACAAATTAGCCATAGCTCTTGAAATTGTACGTCTATTACTAACGAAGATACGATTCGATTCAAAACTAATGAATAACGGGGGCTAGTAGAAAGTAGTCCCTGAAGAAAAGGACGGTCGTAACCAAGTAGCTATGCAATTAGTGTCCGACCGAAGCCTCGGCTTCGACTTCGGCCACATTCGGCTAAGAAAACTACAATCGGCTAAGCCTTCGGCTTCAGCCGAAATAAGCCGAAGCTTTGGCCGAAGCCGAAAGTTCAGTTTTTGGCTATCGTGCGTCGTGGCAGGCGCTGAAAAAAAAAATTCATTTTCGTTTTTCGTAGAATTATGCTATAACCTTGCACATTCTGGTCTCTATCTCGAAAACGGTTCAACGTATGAAAAAACTGTTCAGGCAAAAGTTGTAGAGAATTTAATCTTCTACAATATTGTAATAGACACAAATAGCAAAAAACCCATAGTAAACGAGATATATGCGAATAAAGGGTTTTGGTGACCTTTGACCTTTGGTTTTTAATGGACGCTGGCACCCTACAGTATGGTAGGTTTTGAGACAACTTTTAAGGAGTCAAAATAGAAGTTCATACAAATTTACAGCTGGGTATCTCAAATTCCGAGATTCTTGCTTTATTTTGACTTAAATGACTGGACTAAATGTCTAAAACAGATGAAGAATTAGTATGATTGGTGTTAAAGTTGTGGATATTTTCTGAGCAATAAACAGATTTGAAATATTTTGCAAACAAATTACAAATATCCTTCAAATAATCAGATGTTTTACCTGAATATTTCATGCATTTAGGTAACCCATTACATTTTCGTTTCGAATTAATAAACTTCCAAAAGCTTATACTATTTCGTTTGAGATTAGCTTCTATAGCTTTAACAAATATTTTGTATAAATCGCTTTTAAGAAGATTAAACTCATTTTGCAATTTGTAAAAATTAGTTCGCGACAAAATATTATTTTTATTTGCTTTATACAACTTAAAGGCTTTATTTTTTCTATTTTTTTGTTTCAAGAGCCGTTTATCAAACCACGATGGATAAGAATAATTTTTTAAGGCTTTTTTGGGAACAAATGATTGAATTGCTTGTTTCTAAATATCTGTAAACTTTGAATAAGCTGCATCAAGATTATTTGTTCCCATAAAGCGATTCCATTGTATAGAAGAAATGAAATTATTCATTGCATCAAAATTTGCTTTGTTGAAGTCGCAAATAAAATCCCTGTCATGAAGTGATTTCTTCATAAAGTGCATAAATTTTATATTTAGATGTAAGGCATCATGATGTTTTTTATTATGAACAACAGGAACATCAGTCAGGTCGATATTCAAGATTAACTCCTTGTCAACTTAAACTAATGTCGTTTTCCATTGGTAATCCGGAAAAACTCTCCGATCCGGGATGCCAAAGTAACACTTTATTTGTTTTGATGTTTCGTTGCTTGTATTGTGTATCGGTGTGAAACGTCGAGCGCTATTTTTTTTTCATTCACTTTTTTCATAATTCACTTAAAACCACAGGAATATGTATGTCTTAAAATGTTTTTAGAACTCATCTCACAAAATTAATTAATTAATAATTGTTTTCAGGTCAGTTTTTTCAATTTTTAGAGGTGTCAAATGATATTTATCAATTTTGACGTCAACAGTGTTTCAGTGTGTTGTGTGTGAGTGCTTCTGGCTTCGCTTCCTTCTTCAAATCAAGAATCAAATTTCTATTTTTTCGAGGAGAGGAACTGTCATTTGATGCCAATGGAACGGTTTGAGAAGCGTTCAGAAGGCTTCCGAACGACCAATGGAAAACGACATAAGTCTAGTATTCGATTCAGACGGTTTTTGTATTTGTTCATTTGAACAAAGTCATACTGACCAAAAAAATTGACAACTAGAGCTTCAACATCACTTACAACGTTAAAAGGAATAAGTTGCATTTCATCGTAATCGAACTCCCATTTCACATCGCCGAGATTAAAATCAACAGCGGAAACAAGGTGCTGATTATGGTTAAAATAATTAAAGATTTGCAAACAGATGTTTAAATGAGTATTATAAACATCGAAAGAACTATACGGTGGTATATAGCTAACAATAACAATCAGTTCCTCTTTAGAATGAAAACTAATTCTTACAATAAGTTGGTCAATATCAATATCATCAAGCTGCGTTGTAAGAATCCTTTCAGACACATAATTAGCACGAACAGCAACAAGTACTCCTCCACCTCTATCTTTTCCAGTAAAACGCGGGCATCTGTCTTTTCGATATACGGTGTAAAAGTTGCTATCAAACAATTCAGAGCTTAAATGGCTAATAGTAAGCCACGTTTCGGCGAGAAGGATGATATCATGCTCACACGAAGAAAATGATAAAAATAACTCGTTTAATTTGGTTCTTATACCACCAACATTTTGATAGTATATTGAGAAATTGTAAGCAGAAAAGATAGACTTAACAGCAGCAACATTTACATCAGGAACAATAGCAATTGGACCCGAGTTGAGACTCGGGGTGGATTCATAAGAAAAAGTTTCAACAGCAACATTTCTACTAACATCAGCAACGACAACAATTGAGTTGGAATTGCGACTCACGTTTGATTTTCCTTCATTTGAATCGCCATGTTTTTTTGTTGGAATAAAAAACGCCTAATCCGAACACCTGCAGGCCAAAAATTTTCATTGAAAACGAGCAAACGAGCAATTTTAAAATTGACAAAGCGTAAGTTGTCAGCAGATTCTTCGTTACGCACCAGTTTAAAGCAAGCAAGCTTAGAGACATCAATTTGTAATTTAGAAGCTGCATAATATAAGAATAGATTCATGTGTAGTAGTTGGACGAAAACTTGAGAGATGAAACCATTTAAGTTTCTCTACAACATCAATTCCATTGAAAGCAATGTTATTGTTTCCAACAATAACATTTTTTTAGTTAATCGTCGAGCATTATTAACATTAACTTCACTAACCAGCTTCACTAGCATCCACAGTCACATCATCATCAGAGTGCACAGCAAGAGATACGCCAGCAGCGAGAGGCTCAGAGATAGCGGGCACTACACCAACATCGATATTATCTGCTATTACGGATGATGACATCGATGCATTTGATTTAACCTTCGAGCTGTTCACTGCAGACACACCCACTGAACGAGAAACGGTGCATGAGACTTTTTTTTCTTTTTCAATGTCAGCATTCGGTCTTTTTAATGCAGGAGAAGGAAAGAAGAAGAAGCAATATTGCTGAATCTTATCGAAGTCACTTTGCAAGAGACTTCTGATGTCTTCGATCTTTGGACCTGTTCTGTACGCAATGAGGTCGTTGGCGTACGCTATAGCAGTGTGAAAAGAACCAATTAGATCGCCGGTGAAAATGCTAAACAAAATAGGCGAATTCACCGCTCCCTGTTGCAGACCGTTCTGTATTTTAAAAGTTCTAACTTCTACCAGAACTTTTAGTTCTATGAAAGCTTCAGAGAGTTCACTAAGTTTTGATAAACACTTTGTAAGGGAATTATTCACGCAAGCATTGCACCTCCAGTATATATTGTTGTTATCATTAAGAATTGCAATCAAACTTTTGCTAACGTTAATGCAGCTTAAATGAAAATTATTGAAACAAATGCCACATGAAATTTTTTTCACATTGTCAATAGATTTATCGCATTTAGCACAGTATAAAGCCATTTTATTGTTAGTAAATAACATAAGCAAAGTAGATACAGAGACACAGAGAGCATAGAAAATAAGCACGAATGTTGACTATGGCAATACTATAAAAATTGTCACGACAAATTGGGATTTCTTTCTTTAACTCAACACATACTTTTTTATATTTCCTTTTTAAGTTTACGTCGCTGTTGTTTTTTGAACATTTTACTAGTAGTTTGTTTTTATATTTTACTTTTTTAAGAAGACTAAACGAGATCCACGGCCTTAGACGTTTATCAGATTTTTTTCGGGATGGAGGTAAAAGAACATTGAGATAAATATATCTGCTTAAGATTTCAGAAAAAATGTCTTATGATTTAGACGAATCGTTTTCTGCATAAACTTCTTCCCAAAACTCAAATGAAAAATAAGTTTTAAGCCTACCGAAATCAATTTTTGTTGCTATGTTCGGAACAGCAGAATTATTGCTACTATTGTATAGGCCAATATCAACAAGAATACCAGTCAAAGATGGGTCATTCCACGGTAACACCCGAAACGAACACTTTTCGACTCATAAAATTGTTTATCATAAAATTGTTTATGCTTTTGCTAAAATCTTCAAATCTTTCAATTGAGATAAAGCAACTAAATGCGTAGAAAATAAAAAAGAAATTAAAACGCAAAAATATCAGCATAAGGATTAACAATTTTATGAGTCGAAATGTGTTCGTTTCGGGTGTTACCGTGGAGCGTGGAATGACCCAGATGGCAGAAATTCAACTTTTTTCGATTAACTACATTTTTTACGTTTGCTACACAAATGGAGTAGTATATATAGTTAAATGTAGTTTACGTAATTAAATGTAGTAGACGTAGCGTCAACTGTTAAAATGTTCTTTTTTATTTTCATTTCACCGGCCATATTGGCAAATTGCTCTGGATTGCAGACAAAGATGCACTACTTTTTTCAGTTTACTTTTCAAATGGATTTGTTTAAAGGTTATTTTTTTTAATTGAATACAGAAGTTTAGTTCGGCTCAATATTTCATTGTGTTTCTCTTTTTAACATTTAAAAATTTTAATTTTGATTAAATATCGTAATCCAAATTATTATGTACAGTACATTCAACCGTTTTAGGGTGGTAGTAAGCGTAGGTTACAAAATGTAACAAATCAGGGATGCAGTTTACCCGATTAACTACGCGTAGTTATTCGAGTAGATTACCTCAGGTTACTCTGCCATCTCTGATACCAGTCATTGAATGATCAGTGATCTTAAAGTCGAAGACACATTTTTCATAAGAGTTCACAGAAAGAGGTGCAAAACGGCAACGAAAGAGAATCCACTGGGTTATCACAACATATAATAGAAACTGGACACTCTGCAGACTTTGATAATACAACAATAACGGACAAAGAAAAGAGAACAAACATAGATACACACTTGAAAGTCTACGTATACAACAAAATAAAGACAAAACAATGAATACACAAGAAGACAGCTACTCTCTTGCATTAAGAGCGGTTTAATTTCAGCATAACTTTTTAAATTCTTGTTTGTTTACTTTCATGTAGTTAATGTATTTTTTTCTCTGTAAGTTTTGTATTAAATATCCGTTTATTTATTTTCAAATAATGTATAATAACTCCTTTTTAGTATAGAAGAAAAACTCAGTTTAAATTGTTAAAAATAGAGTTTATTATTATATGTTACAAACAACAAAAATCATGTAAATTCACATCAAAAATTTTATAAGTTCAGATTGTTAAATATATGTTATCCTCAGATTTAAATAAAACTCCCCTGAAGAAGTCGAGAAATTACGACGAAACGTAGGGAAAAATATGAAATAAAGTTTTTTATTTCCATATACAGATGTAAGTGATCAAAAAAGCCCAATTTCACATAAAAACAAACATAATTTAAACAATTGGTCAAATCGTTATTAATTCAATGTGACAAGTTGCAACAAAATCGACAAGTCCGATGTGCCGTTGGGACAGCAATTTACGTTGGGAATAACATAAGTGCCCACACCAATAAAATCTTCCTGACCAGCGAAGCAACAGCCGTCACCATTCAAATAGGAAACGAATCCCTCACCATAATTGCAGTGTATGTCCACTGCAAATCAACGAGAAGAAACATCCAAAGCGATATCCATACCCTCAATAGCGTAATCTCTAAAAGCACGTACGGGCTAATCGGCGGCGATTTCAATGCCAGACATAACCGTTGGCACGACACGGTGATAAACATAGAAGACAGGGCGATTACAAACTGGCTGGATACGTCTAGCGCTCAAACCTCACAAACATTTTTTTTTTTTTTTTTTTTTTTTTTTTTTGGCGTGCACATCAAGGGGTTATGACTACCCTTATAATGTTATAAAAACACAGTGCGAGCATTTAGGGAAATATGATTTGAAAGGAGACACCGATGCAAGTTGCTTTTGAATCTTTGTAAATCGTAATTCAGGGGAAACACAGAGCCAGGTAAAGCATTCCACATTCGGGTGGTGCGACTAAAATATGAATCTCTATACTTGACTGTACGTCCGAAGTTGGGCTCAAGGTTAAACTGATGAGCATTCCGAGCGAGGCGGGTCTTGCGGCTAAATTGTTTCAAGGGAGGAATGCAGCTGGCTATTTCACTAGAGCACTGTTTGTGGATAAAGCGATAAAAGAGTGAGAGACAGGTGACGTTTCGACGATGTCCAAGAGAATCCATCAAATTCTACGATTGAACTATCACCTATCAATCTTAACGCTCTATTTTGTACCCTATCAAGTAGGCGCAAAGATGTTTGAGAAGCACCTGACCAGATATGAGAGTTATACTCCAGTTTTGGGCGGATGAAGGCCTTATAAATTGTAGCCAGATCAGAAGGGGTAGTTATTCGAGTAGATTACCTCAGGTAATTTACTCTGCCATCTCTGATACCAGTCATTGTATGATCAGTGATCTTAAAGTCGAAAACACATTTTTCATAAGAGTTCACAGAAAGAGGTGCAAAACGGCAACAAAAGAGAATCCACTGGGTTATCACAACATATAATAGAAACTGGACACTCTGCAGACTTTGATAATACAACAATAACGGACAAAGAAAAGAGAACAAACAATAGATACACACTTGAAAGTCTACGTATACAACAAAATAAAGACAAAACAATGAATACACAAGAAGACAGCTACTCTCTTGCATTAAGAGCGGTTTAATTTCAGCATAACTTTTTAAATTCTTGATTGTTTACTTTCATGTAGTTCATGTATTTTTTTCTCTGTAAGTTTTGTATTAAATATCCGTTTATTTATTTTCAAATAATGTATAATAACTCCTTTTTAGTATAGAAGAAAAACTCAGTTTAAATTGTTAAAAATAGAGTTTATTATTATATGTTACAAACAACAAAAATCATGTAAATTCACATCAAAAATTTTATAAGTTCAGATTGTTAAATATATGTTATCCTCAGATTTAAATAAAACTCCCCTGAAGAAGTCGAGAAATTACGACGAAACGTAGGGAAAAATATGAAATAAAGTTTTTTATTTCCATATACAGATGTAAGTGATCAAAAAAGCCCAATTTCACATAAAAACAAACATAATTTAAACAATTGGTCAAATCGTTATTAATTCAATGTGACAAGTTGCAACAAAATCGACAAGTCCGATGTGCCGTTGGGACAGCAATTTACGTTGGGAATAACATAAGTGCCCACACCAATAAAATCTTCCTGACCAGCGAAGCAACAGCCGTCACCATTCAAATAGGAAACGAATCCCTCACCATAATTGCAGTGTATGTCCACTGCAAATCAACGAGAAGAAACATCCAAAGCGATATCCATACCCTCAATAGCGTAATCTCTAAAAGCACGTACGGGCTAATCGGCGGCGATTTCAATGCCAGACATAACCGTTGGCACGACACGGTGATAAACATAGAAGACAGGGCGATTACAAACTGGCTGGATACGTCTAGCGCTCAAACCTCACAAAAATTTTTTTTTTTTTTTTTTTTTTTTTTTTTTTTTTTTTTTTTTTTTTTTTTTTATAATTGGCGTGCACATCAAGGGGTTATGACTACCCTTATAATGTTATAAAAACACAGTGCATTTAGGAAAATATGATTTGAAAGGAGACACCGATGCAAGTTGCTTTTGAATCTTTGTAAATCGTAATACAGGGGAAACACAGAGCCAGGTAAAGCATTCCACATTCGGGTGGTGCGACTAAAATATGAATCTCTATACTTGACTGTACGTCCGAAGTTGGGCTCAAGGTTAAACTGATGAGCATTCCGAGCAAGGCGGGTGTTGCGGCTAAATTGTTTCAAGGGAGGAATGCAGCTGGCTATTTCACTAGAGCACTGTTTGTGGAAAAAGCGATAAAAGAGAGAGAGACAGGTGACGTTTCGACGATGTCCAAGAGAATCCATCAAATTCTACGATTGAACTATCACCTATCAATCTTAACGCTCTATTTTGTACCCTATCAAGTAGGCGCAAAGATGTTTGAGAAGCACCTGACCAGATATGAGAGTTATACTCCAGTTTTGGGCGGATGAAGGCCTTATAAATTGTAGCCAGATCAGAAGGGGTGAAGAACTTCCTGCATCGTCTCAAGAAACCTAAGCATTTAGCAGCGTTTTTGGCGACTTCAAATATGTGGTCGTTCCAACAAAGATCATCGTTTACACACATACCAAGTACTGACAGCTTTTCGGTTTCTTCGATACAGGTACCATTCATGGATAATGGCAATGGGGGAATGTTAAGCTTCAACGACAAGAGACAGCATTGAGTTTTCGAAGCATTGAATTCTACTCGGTTCATAAGACCCCATGCAACAATGCTGTCAAGGTCAGAATTCAATGAGCTTATCATACGCAACCGTTCCAGTTCCACATCCGAAGAGCAGGGACGTGAATTTGGAAACGAATATGAAAAGCTGAGGGTCGAGTCGTCAGCAAAACAGTTAAGTGGATTAGAAGTTTCAGACAAGAGGTCATTAATGAAAATGAGGAAGAGAGTCGGAGACAAAACGGAGCCCTGGGGCACACCAGCATTTATGAAGTGGGTATCAGACTTGAAGCCATCCAACACAACTTGTATTGAACGGTCGGAAAGGTAGTTTCTAATAATTCGTTTCTTCTAATTCTTCAACGAAGAAGAGACTCATCGATACAAAAAGCACGCATTTTTGATAAAAGAGCCTGATGCCAAACTCTATCAAATGCTTTAGAAATATCAAGCGCAATAATCTTACTTTCTCCAAAACAATGTAAAGATTGGTTCCACTTTTCGGTGAGATAAGCCATCAAATCACCAGTGGACCGTTTGCTACGAAAGCCGTACTGACGGTCATTAAGAAGCTTTCGTTCTTCAAGATATTTCATAAATTGACGGTTTATCAACGTTTCCATGACCTTGGGAAGAAGAGACGTTAGTGCAATTGGACGGTAATTGGAAGGGGAGGAAGATTCTCCTTTTTTAGGTACCGGCTGGACAAATGCAGTTTTCCATCTGCTCGGAAAAATCCCAGCAGAAAAGGAAAGATGGAAAAGTTTACGCAGTGGTTTTGCCAGCGTAGAAGAACACCTCTTCAGAATAACGGCGGGGATACCATCTGGACCAGCGGATTTATGTATGTTGAGATCTTTGAGGACTCTCGCAACCGAGCGAGTTCGAAAAAATATCTGCTTCATCAAAGAATTTGCAGACTCGAGCTCAGGTGGAGCCAATATGCTATGAGGAAGTGTCGAGTTGGCAGCAAATTGAGCTGCTAGCAAATTGGCTTTGTCGATGGAACTGACATACGGAGAGTCATTGAAGACGAGCGTTGGGACCGATGACGTGGTCGAGTTCTTAATGTTCTTGACAAAAGACCAAAAGTTTTTACTTCCTTTTGGACACAATAGTATTTTTTGACTTACTTTTTGGTCATGTAAAAACTTAGCCCTTTGTATTTGAGCATTACAGATATTTCTAGCCCGTTTGAACAAATTTCGGTTTTCTACAGTCGGGTTGTCTTTAAATTTTCGAAAACTACTTTCTCGATCCCTAATCGCCTCTTTACAGCTTGAATCAAACCACGAATTCTCTTTGGGGATGATACTTTCTAATCTGTGAGGAACAAAATTTCTCATGCCGTTGAGAATTACGTTAGATATCATATCAGCTGATGCATCAACGTTTCCGTCGAGAAAGCACAATGACCAATTAAAGTTTCGAAAGAAATTATTCAGGCCGTCCCAATTGGCTTTCTCGTACTGTATGGCAATACAGTTCTTTTGGGGACTTTATCTTTTTTTACCGTGACGGAGAACGAAAAATCTACCGATATGACACAATGGTCCGATTTGCCTAAAGGAGATGATACTACAACCCTGTATTTTTCGGGATGAGAAGTGAGAAATAAGTCAAGAGTGTTGGCCGCATGGCCTTCAATATCTGGAACCCGAGTGGGCTCATCAACAAGTTGAGTTAATTCGTTAAACTCAGCGAAGATCTCAACATATTTTCCTTCGGGTGTTGTCTGGCCAGAATGTCGAAGCCAACCAGAGTTGTGTACATTGAAATCGCCCGCAATTGCGATTTCAGTGTGAGGATAAAGGGAGACAATTCTTATTATGGACTCAGATAGCGCATCAAACTCGTTATAGGTTGAATCGCTATCTAAATTGGGGCTTCTATAAATAAAACAATAATGAATGATTTGCTTACGGACGGTGAATTTTAACCACATGAAATTAAAGTTCGTATTAGAACATAGGCCGTATTGTGGTAGAAGTTGGTAAGCAATATCATGTCTAACATATACGGCGAGGCCATGGGAGGAAAAGAATAGTGGCACTAAGCTATATCCAGGCAGGTTGAATTCTGAGGGATCAGAACCAACACCCACCTGTGTTTCACTTAGTGCCAAAACAGCTGGCCTACATTTTGCAGTGTGAGCGTACACAGCAAAGAAATTCGATCGCAACCCCCTAATGTTGCTAAAATCGAGCCGAAATTTACCCGACATCACCATTCACAAAAACACACAAAACAAAATATCGAACGCAGACGCTATCTAAGTAAAATCAACAAGTGCAAATCCTATTGGGAAACCAAAAAAAAAAAAATTACTAGCGGTGTTATGCCCAGCAAGCAATTTGATTTTGGTTCACCAACGGGATCAACACCGTTGATCTCACTATCCGCCTATCAAACCCACAGTCTCATTGACTGCACACACCACCCAGATAAGATAAGAAATTATCAAATCGAAGAAATGTGTGCAGTCACTGAGACTATGAGAGTGGTGTGGGGGAGGAGAAGATAAGGAGGTATGCACAAAGTGTTTGGTCTATTGATGGGGTTTTTTTTTTTTTGCTTTAATTAATTTTTGTATTACAGCGCTTTGAATAAATTTTTGCACGAGAATTTTTAGATGTTTTTTATTTTTTTGCACGAGAACTATTGTTTTTTCTTGCGGCGGCACGGAACGGAATTTAGTAGTATTTATTGATTGATTATTGTTGTTTTTTTTTTTTTTTGGTTTTTTTCTTATTTTTTGGGTGGAGGAAAAAGGAGAAAAGTTTTAATTTAGTGGACACTTAGCGCGATGCGTGTTTGCGCGTTCGATAGCAGATCGGCACTGTATTCCAACGTAGACCAACTTTCCCTAGGACGCCATCTACACTTGATTTCTTCTTAATAACTGGCTTATAGAACTTCACCTGTTCTCACATTACCAGCGACATAGACCACGAAGCAGTTCAGGTGAAAATAAAATTGCGCCAACCACTCCTTGCCATGGAACCGCCGGAACACTTCATAAACTACAAAACAATGGATGCTGAGACGTGAAAAAGAGACGTTGAGGAAGCTTTGATTCTGCCAGCAGAAAACAGGAATTTGTTGAACTCTGAAATCGACGCTGCTGTCGAGTCGTTGGAGCAAGTGATTTCCACTGCACTTGACTGCTAAAAGCAACCAACGAAGAGCATAGACAGATAGCAACACCTCCCTGATTACGTGCAAAGCACTGACAAGTACTACATAAGAAGCTGCAAAGGATACACCAAAGGGAACTCAATACAACCAATATCAGCTACCGGACTGTTTGGGGTGAACTTCAACAAGACAACATAATGTTCCGGAATGCGTTCCAGCACTGCAACAACGTCCACTTCCAGAAGGGACTGTTAAACATAAAACCTGAACCAGATGTTTTCAAAAAGATAAACAGGATAGTTGGCGCAAAGAACGCAATACCGGAAGTCATCACAACCAACGACGGGGATGCCAGATCAGATCAGGAAAAAGCGGAGGCATTCGCTAGACATTCCGAAGGCAACATCGTGTCCACACCATCGGATGACCCTGATTTTCTAGAAGAAATTGAGACATTCATCCAACGGACCCTGTTGCCAAACACTGATGTAGGTATATTCAGCAACAAAAATCCGTCGAGTGACCCAATCAACTGCCCGAACCTGTCCACTCCGGAAGAAATTGCAGAAATAATACACAGCCCCAAGCCAAAGAAATCAGAAGGTACAGACGAAGTCTCAAATTACGTCCTGTAAAGGCTCCCACAGACAGTGATGATCTTTCTGGCTATTATCTTAAACAACTGCATTAACAACAGCTACTTTCCCGGGAAGTGGAAAACGGACAAGATAGTGGCGATTCAGAAGAAATCATCGATAACTACAGGCCCATCTACCTACTCAACATTCTTAGTAAGCTCCTCTAGGAGCTAATGCTAAGGGAATTGCAAAAGTTCTGCAGGGATAATAATATCATCCCAAACATGTAGTTCGGCTTCCTAGAAAAGCATTCAAACCTGCATCCGCTGATGAAACTTCATCAGCCGCACCGTCGCATGCTTTTTGGATGTCGAAAAAGCATTCGACAGCGTTTGGATTGAAGCACTCATCCATAAACTAAATCTTCTAAACTTTTCAGCTCCATTATTAAAAATAATTTTTTTTTCTCTTCCACAGGAACTTTTTTGTCCAAATTGGAAGCGCAAAGCCCGCCACCAAGAATATCAGAGCAGGAGTTGCTCAGGAATCAAAACTAGAACCATTCCTCTTCAACATCATGACGTCGGACCAACCTACCCCAATGGACTGCGAGAACCTGCCTTACGCCGATGACTCTCTGATATATAGCACATCTATATCACCAACTATAGCTGCCCGGAGGGGGGAAACTCACATCCACAAACTATATTCCTCTTATAGGAAAGTGGGGTATCCGGATCAACTCAGCTAAGTAAAAGCTCGTCTGCTTCAGAAGGCCCGGAGTCCAAAGAGGCGGTCGTACTGCTGGTAGCTGCAGACCCACATCCATTGATCTACCCGATGTAACCAGACTGGCTGCCTAAAGAAACGCGAAGTATGTAGACATCAATTTTAACGAGGTGCTTAAATTCAACCCGCACTCACGCACTGTACTTTAAAAGGCCAACTTCGCCTTCCAAGTTGGAAGTTCCAACGACTGTACACTTTGCTGAGGAGAAGGATAGGACTAGGTCAGCCAGCAAAACTACTGATATACAAGCAGCTGCAAACTGGGCTACTACGGTAGCCCAGTTTGGGTCACCATCTCGAAGACCGCGATGAAGGAGCTCCTAATTTTCGAAATTAAGATTCTGAGACTGTGCACCGGCCTAACTTTCAACCACCAGCGTCAGAGACATTACAGTAACCAGAATCTTTACTCGCCACAATTGCAAAAATACATCGTATTTAGGTAAACTTTACCAACGGGCTGAATGTTTCGCCGTAATCAACACCTCGCTCTTGACTGAAGCCCCGAACCACCAATCTGGCTTTGTATTTCTGAAATCCACAACTTCCTAAGTTTTTTAACTTAGAAACCCATTTGTTGTCGATTGCTTTTCTATTTTCTGGCAGCTTTATCAAATCCCATGTGTGGTTCTGATGAAGGCTATTCATCTCTTCTGCCATCGCTTTCTTCCACATAACTGCATCATCAGAAGCAAGTGCATCACAAAAACTTTTTGGTTCTCCTTGCATAAGGATTGCATGCTTTTGAATGATGTTGCGCATGCCTGAGTTGTCAACAGTTTTTTTTTTTTGTTTACGTAGACGATCCTTCAAAGGAAGCGTCACATCACCGCAATCTTCGTTATTATCATCGTCATCGTCCGTTAGCTTCTGAATTGTTCCTATCGCTTCCACTTCTTCATCATCTGACTGGTAAGCATCTTCTCTTACTTGCTCCTCTTTTCCTTCTTCAACTTCAGGCTTTTTGAATAGCAAATCTTTTGGTTCTGGAGGTTCTTCACAATCTTCAGTAACAACATTTTTATATTGATACTCTTGTTCTGATTCCTTGAATGTAAAATCTCTTACTACCTCTTTTTTTCGAAGAGCTAGTATCAAGACACGGTAGCCTTTTGAGGTCTCTCCCCCATGAACAACCCTTTCTCTCCCCCATGAACAACCCTTTCTCAGCTTTTCTGTCCCATTTTTTGCGCCTTTGTTTTGGTATGCGTACAAACGCTTACGACTCACTACACCACATTTCAAAGGGAGACTTGTCTTTTAGAGAACTTACACCAGTACGGTTTAAGACTTAAACCGCTGATTGAACAGCTTCAGCCCAAAACTTTTTTGACAAGTTTTTGGCAAAGAGCATCGTCCGTGCCGCTTCCAATACAGTGCGATTTTTTCTTTCTGCACTACCATTCTGCTCTGGAGTATATGGCACAGTGGTTTCATGACAAAATAAATTTTGGTTCAGAAGAGATCTTACAGATTCATTTACAAACTCCAACCCATTGTCCGTACGAAGAGTCTGGATAGGATGTCGCATCTCACATTTAGCATCTATATATATAAAAGAACGTCGTTACACTACTCATAACTCAAGATCGGCTGAATCGGATTTTTCTGAAAATTGGTGGGGAGGTAGCCTAGGACCAAGGGACGGACATAGGACACTTTTAATCCCTATATTCCTATGGGAACGGGAACGTAGAAACTACTGAACCGATTTCAAAGATTCATTTACCGTTATAATGCTACACTATCACCGAGTAATATAAACTTTAATTCATCCCCATATTCCCACGGGAACGGGATTGGGAAAGCAAACTTTGAAACTACTGGACAGATTTCAAAAATTCTTTCTGCTCTAGGATGCTACACGATCCCTCAGTAGCATAGATTATATTTCATCCATTTATTCCCATGGGAACAGAAACAGGAGCTAGAACAGGAACCTTAAAACCGCATGACCTATTTCAAAAATGTTTTCAACTTTAAGATGGGACATTATCACTCATGAACATAAATTATTTCATCTTCATATTCCCTAGGGACTCGGGCAAAGCCAGTAGGCTCAGCTATATATTTTTTTATCCGGGAACGGGATTGGGAACGGAAACCTAGATACTACTGGACAGATTTCAAAAATTCTTTCAGAATTGGGATGATACATTATCCCTCAGTAACTAAGATTATAATTCATCCCTATTAGGAATTTTTCGGGAACGAAAACATGAACCTCAAAACTACTTGACCGATTTCAAAAATTCTTTCGAATTTAGGATGATAGGTTAGGTAAGGTTAAAATGGCTGTCAGGAATGCAACTGACACACTTAAACCAATATTAGGTCCATTGTGATATTTATTTATTTCATTCATCAAGTAGAGCACATAGACTCTTATAGACTACTTAATAACAATAATTGGATAGTGATTATAATTAATACCTAGCCACCATTGTTCAATAATAACAATAATTTTTTTTCAATAAAACAGTCTCTACTTAAGTACATGTTAAAATCAAGAACCCCACATACTGAATTTGCCTGTCTTAAACAGCGAGTTATGGGCTCATTATAGCCATAGTTTACTCTATGAAAGGACACTTGACGTAGTTCGCGGTTGGGAACAAATAAACTCAACATGGAGAGCAAATAGGGGCAATTGATTTTATAATTTATAACATCTCTCACGTGATACCATAAAAATTATGCGAGGGAGTACCACACTTAACAAAACCATTTGGAGCTTTTAATAAAGCGGAGAAGATGTAGGGGATCTGTGTTCACCAGATCGCTTGGATCATGATGATCCATCACGTGATTGGGAACGCAAACCTTATAAAATTTTTTGACCAATTTCAAAAGTTCTTTCGAATTTTATAACTCAAGAACAGCTGAACCGATTTGGCTGAAAACTGGTGGGGAGGGAGTTCCCGTCCTTCTATTCCCGTGAGAATATGCGGATAAAATATAGTACATGTTACGTATCTCTCCGAAATGTTTCATCTAAAACTCAAAAGAACTTTTGAAATTGGTCAAATAGTTTTAAGGTTCCCGTTGTCGTTTCCGATCCGTCTTGCATTCGCTATGACCATAAATAAATCACAAAGTCAATCGTTGAATGTTTTTCCCATGGTGAATTATATGTGGCATGCTCACGAGTCGGAAGATCATCTGCGTTAATTGTTCTCGCGCCTGATGGTAAGGCGAAAAATATCGTCTATCACAGTGAAAAGTGGAACAGATGCAACTAAATAAATCTAAACAGAAACAGGAACAGAAACAGGAACGAGAACGGGAACATTAAAGTTACTTGACCGATTTCAAATAAGTATTCTTTCAACTGTATGTTACATTATCCCTGAGTGACATAGACTTATAGGAACGGGGTTGGGAACGGAAACTTAGAGACTACTGGACGGCTTTATAAAATTCTCTCAGAAATGGGATGCCTCACTAACTTAGCGTAAACCTCATCCCTATGATCCAACCGAGACAGAAACAGGAACGAGAAGGGGAACCTTAAAATTATTTGACCGATTTAAAAATTCTTTCAACTCTAAGATGTTACATTATCATACATAGACATAGACTTACATTTCATTCACATATTTCCATGGGAACGGAAGATCCCACAGGAACGGGTTTGGGAACGGAAACATAGAAGTTACTGGACAGATTTCAAAAATTCTTTTACTACTGGGATGCCACATAATCCCTCAGTAACTAAGCGTAGACTTCATCCCTATAGTCCCTCGGGAACAGAAACAGGGACGAAAATGGGAACCTTAAAGTTACTTGACCGATTTCAAAAATTCTTTCGACACTAAGATGTAATGTAACATTATCTCTCAGTGACATAGACTTATAATTCATTCACATATTTCCATGGGAACGGAAAATTCCCACAGGAACGAGGTTGGGAACGCAAAATTAGAAACTACTAGACTGATTTCAAAATCTCTTTCAGCACTGGGATGCCACATAATTCCTCAGTAACTTAGCAAAGATTTCATCCCTATAGTTCCATAGGAACAGAAACAGGAACGAGAGCGGGAACCTTACAACTACAGACTCGAGCAACGCCGGGCGGCTCAGCTAGTTATTTATAAATTTCTCTATTTATGAACAAACTTCTGACTTATTTTTTAGAAAATAAACTACTTCTATAAAATGGGAGAAATGGTCCTTTAACAGAACAAAATATCTGCAACGTCTTATAGAAGTTTCTTCCATCGGACCACATACATCCGCATGAACTAATTCCCCTGGCTTGAAAAGTGCTTTTAGAAAATGAAAGTTTTATATAGTACTAGCTGAGTGGGCCCAAATGCAGTTTCGCGTCTCAAAAATCTGTAACTTCTTTGTCTATTGCAGTAATTAAGTGAAATTTGGAATATATTATTTTTAATATATAGAGAATCATAAAATTTAAAATTTTTTAAGATCTATTTAAGGTTTTGGTATTTAAAGTTTATTAAAAGTTCCAAAATTACAATATTGAATCAAAATGTGGATTTTCAGTATAAATTTTGCTTTTATTTATTACTTATGCTTAGGATACACATGTTGAGAAAATATAATATCAATAAATTATATGTTCATTCAGATTTCCTAATCACAGCAGCGTCTTCCAAGCCGAGATCTTGGCAGTTACAAACGCTGCAAAACAGGTGTCCATGATGGCGCTATCACATGCTGATATCACTTTTTTCATTGATAGCCAAGCAGCAATAAAAGCGATTTCTGATACTCTTGTCAAATCAAGGCTTGTTTCTTGCTGTCGCGAAGAGCTAAGGGTTCTTGGCACGCAGCATAACGTTAGACTCTGCTGGGTCCCCGGTCATAGTGGTATACCGGGAAACGAAAAAGCGGACGAACTAGCGAGGAAAGGATCAGCACTTGACCCTTCTCTCATTGATAAATCAATCAGGATCCCACCCTGTGAAATGAAACAGATCATTGGTAACAAAATAATGCGAAAATCCAATGAAAGATGGGAATGCCTAGATTCCTGTGTTACTTCCAGGAAACTATGGCCGAAATATGATAAGAAAGAATCTGAAAAGCTGCTATCATTGAATAGAATTTCATTGCGAACGCTTATCAGTATCATAACTGGACATAACCTACTTGGTTATCACAAAAAGAAAATGGGTCTTTGCACCGATGACCTATGCAGAGGATGCAATGACGAAGATGAACATGAGGACACTAGTCACTTCCTTTGTCAATGCCCAGCACTCTGTCATACTAGGAAAAAATTTCTAGGAAATTACTTCTTTAATGAACTAGAAGAATTATCAGACGCTCCAAAGAGCAGCCTGTTAAACTTCACTAAGAACACAAAATGGTTAAATACTGAACAGACATAAAATCATAGGTTTCTGGGACGTTACAATACGTCAGGGTATCACAACGGATCTACATTGATCTAAGTGTGATGGTAATAAGATCAACCGTCAGCCCATTTTACCTAACCTAACCTATATGTTCATTAAAAATACATCCCAATATGAGACAACTATAGCAATATATAATATACAAAAATGTAAACAAAAATTGGTTCTTTAGTAGCTGAATGGCTTCCTCAGAAAGCTCTGAGTTTCAGCTGTATTTTGTTTTCATATACTTTATATAAGAGGATCTGATGTCAAAAACAACCGATGAAAGACATCCACATTTGTTGCTGTTCTTGAACATTTTCTTGAATGCGTCATCCTTATTTTTTTGTAATCTTTGTTACGTGCTTCTTGTACATCTTCAGAAAGCTGACCGATTGGTAGGACTCCAAAATGTTGAACTATAGCTTCACCGTGAATTAGTATTTTAAGGACTGAAGATGTACTACCATTTATATTTTTCAACGTAAATGCGAGCTGTATAAAATGCATATTTATCAAATTTTTGGGCATCAATGTGCATTGGGGTGTGTCATTTTTGGGCAACTTTTTTTTTCAACGATAAAACAGGCTTAATACTTTCAGGAAGGTATAAAACGAAGCCTCTGAAAATTTGAGCTCCTAATATTAACATTTAGAGGTACCTGTTTTTAAATTTTAGTTTTCCATACAAATAACATGAAAAAAAATGCAAATTTTTTCTTATTTTTATAGCCTGACATTTGAGCATTGTAGAAATAAATTGACAAATTATTTAAGTAGAAAATTGAACGCTTTACAAAAAAGCACTAAATAATTTTTTTCAGAGAGTGAGCCGTTTTGAAGATATTCAGAGTTTTATTTCTAGAACTTCATGGGGTCGTGTTGTCATTATTCGAAAAAGGGGCAAATTTGGGCAAAACTTTTTTTTTATACCTTTTTACTAATGTATTAAGGAATAAAATGCACTATGCAAGAACACAGCGCAAGGTAGCGCAACTATTTAAAACCTTTATCAAAGAATAATATATAAAAAAAATAGCATGTTAATTAAAACTGATTAATATGTATAAAAAATATATTTTTTGAAACTCAGTTTACTAATATTTAAAGCTTTAATTACAAGCTTTCCAACGATATATAACTCTTGTGTAATCACTTAATAAAATGCCAAAGAAAAGCCCATTAAAAACGTTATTTATTTCGTCATTCCAATGGGGCTATATCAGTGATGCCAGACTTTTCAGATGGCGTGCCCACAGGTTGCACGAAAAATGCCCTTTCGAAGTTGAAAACAAATGCCCACGATGTCGCCCACACATAAATATACACCAAAGAACACAAAACATATTGAAAAAAAGTCAATACAATTAATTTTAATTCAAATGGCATATATTTGTAGTATACAAGAATAAAAGTACTAAACATAAAATTATTACAAAAAAACTTAAAAAAAAAAAATAAAGTTATCACAAATGGTTGAGTATCTCATATTATTGATATAGGTACATAGGTATCATGTAGCAATATTTTAAAGTATTTGGATAATAATTAGTAGATCAATTTGAAGTTAATAAGACTAATACACATTTTTAGCGCAGAGTAATGAAAGGTGGTTCTTGGTAACCTCAAAACTGATGCAAGTAATTGCTTTTGATTGGAAAGACGATCTTATTAAACAAATACTGTTTATCATTTCTTTTCCCAGTCTGTTTCTCTTTTTACATTTAATATCACTTATTATAGAAAAGATGCGTTCCGCCTCAGCATTAGAATGCGGTAGGGTAAGTGCTATTTCGACAACTTTACCTAAATTAGGAAACAATGGCTCGTCATTGAAATTTTGTAATTTGCAAATTCCATGCCACATTTCATCGATAGGTAGTTTTTTGAAAGAGCATTTTTGATCATCGCTGATCAATACTGATATATTTCGGAACTCGGTTACAGCTTTAGTATTTGCATCGTCGCTAAGACCCACTCTGTTCAAAATAGCGGAGATCGTCGTACTGTTACTTTTAGATACATCAAATGCTATGTTGGGATTAAGAAATTCCATTTGTGCCATTGATTCGTCTTCGAAAGGTAAGCGAGTAACCATTTCAAATACAGCTGTCTTATAAAAGTTAAGGCAGTTTATTTGAACTTCTGTTTTATCTAGCTTTTGAACTAGGGCGCGGAGGCGCACCAATCGCTTCCTCATATTTTCAAAGGAACATAATAGGTTTGTTCGTTGAAGCCCTGGGGTTGCCCTAGGGTCGCCACAAAGCGTTTTTTGAGAAACCTAAATTCGCCCTGAATGTCAAATTGAGTGTTTTTTGAGCCATAGGTTTGCCATAGGTTTTCCCCAAACTCGCCCTAGCTTTTTGCTGTGGCGATTTGAGGGCTGTCAAATGGCATGTGTTTTTATTTAAATGACAGAGATGTGTGGCGATTTGTGGTTTAGCGTTTTTTGAGGACTGGAAAACCCAGTTTTTTTTTGACAACTCATGGGGTTGTCAAGAAAACCTGGGTCAACCCTGGGGAAAGTTCAACGAACAGACCTAATATAAGCTGTGGTCTGTGGACTGAGCCGAGGGAGGCGCTACCAGTCAAAATGAAAATGGAGTTTACTAGTCCTATCCTAATATATACAATGATTACAAGATGTGGGTCGAATCCGAATGGAGTTGAAAACTTCCATAGAAAGAAATCATTCAGTAAACAAATAAAAAATCACTCAATCACTTATTTTAATGGCTACGTTCAAATATTTATCATACAAAATTGGAGAAGCTTAAATGCCCTTTTTTTCCAACTGAGAGGTATAAAAATGCCCTTTCGCCCTTTAGGCATATTTTTTCTTGCCAATACCCACAAAAAGGGTTTTCGCCCACGATCTGGCACCACTGGGCTATATGAAGCGACCGCTTTAGATAGCCATATCCTAAAAGTATGCAGCTTAATCCATAAAATTTTTTTTTGCACTGCGAAATTTGACCTTTCCTTGGCTAATTTGCATAAAAGTTTTAGCTCCCACATTACTTTCGAAAAAATCATTTTTGAGACGATAAATGCCATTTGGGCCCACTGTGGCGGCGTTTCTCTGGTCTGTAGTTTTAAGGTTCCCGTTCTCGTTCCTGTTTTGTTCCTATGGGATTATAGGGATGAAATCTTTGATTAGTTACTGAGGAATTATGTGGCATCCCAGTGCTGAAAAAAATTTTGAAATCAGTCTAGTAGTCTCTAAGTTTGCGTTCCCAACCCCGTATCTGTGAGAATTTTCCGTTCCCATGGAAATATGTGAATAAATTATAAGTCTATGTCACTGAGAAATAATGTTACATCCTAGAGTTGAAAGAATTTTTGAAATCGGTCAAGTAACTTTAAAATTCCCGTTCTCGTTCTTGTTTCTGTTCCCGTGGGACTATAGGGATGAAGTCTATGCTAAGTTACTGAGGGATTATGTTGCATCCCAGATCTGAAAGAATTTTAGAAATCTGTCTAGTAGCTCCTAAGTTTCCGTTCCCAACCTTGTTCCTGTGGGATCTTCCGTTCCCATGGAAATATGTGAATGAAATGTAAATCTATGTCACTGAGAGATATTGTAACATCTTAGAGTTGAAAGAATTTTTGAAATCGGTCTAATAACTTTAAGGTTCTTTTGAATTTTAGATGAAACATTTCGGAGTGAACATGTACTATAAACATCCTACTAATATTATAAACTTGAAAGTTTGTATGTGTGGATGTATGTTTTTTACTCTTTCACGCAAAAAATACTGAATGGATTTTACTTAAACTTTCCAATAATATAGCTTATACATCAGAATAACACATAGGCTACAATTTATCTCTAAATTCCCACGGGAACGGGAACGTATACGGGAACTTAGAAACTACAACACCGATCTCAAAAATTTTTCCACTGTTATAATACTTCATTATCCCCGAGTAACATAAAAACTAATTCATCCCCATATTCCTACGGTTCCCTATATTCCCACGGGAGCAGGAACGTATACGGTAACTTTGACACTACAGCACCGATTTCAAAAATTCTTTCACCCTTAGAATGCTACACTATCCCCGAGTAACATAAAAACTAATTCATCCCCATATTCCTACGTTTCCCAACATTCCCACGGGACCAGGAACGTATATGGGAACTTTGACACTACAGCACCGATTTCAAAAATTCTTTCACCGTTAGAATGCTACACTATCCCTGTGTAACATTAACTTTAATTCATCCGCACATTCCTACGGGAACGGGAGTCCTTACTAATATAATAAGTGTGAAAGGAGCTCTGTCTGTCCGTCGTTCTATTTTACCATCTCCCGCCCAAACTAATAAACCGATTTAAATGAAATTTTAAACAAAGATTGTTCAGAACCTGAGGAAAGACATAGATTATATATTTTTTCCCTATATTCTCACAGGAGCAGGAACATATACGGGAACTTTTACACTACAGCACCGATTTCAAAAATTCTTCCACCGTTGGAATGCTCCATAATCCCGGAGTAGCATTAACTGTAACTTATCCACATATTCTCACGAAAACGGTCACCATATTCCCACGGGAACGGGAGTCTTTACTAATATTGAAAATGCGAATGTAGCTATTTCGGTATGTTTTTCGTATTTCTCCCGTTCAAACTGCTAAACTGATTTTATTAAATTAGCTACAGAGATGGTCTAGAACATGCGGAAGGATAAAGGCTATATATCTATGCTTATATTCCGACGGGAACGGAAATGGGAATTCAAAAACTACGGTTTCAAAAGCATTTTTAACAGGGCTACAAGGTGTTGAAATAGGGGTTGAATGTTTTTTTTATAAATACCGCCATTTTTAAGGCTAGAAGTTTTATTTCCTTAAAAGTTAAAAATGCTGCTGAAAGTCACTATTCCACGCGGACGAAGTCGCGGGCACAGCTAGTGTACTATATTTTATCCGCATATTCCCACGGGAACAGAAGGATGGGAACCTTAAAAATACAGACCTCAACAACGCCGTGAATGTCGAGGGATAAGGGGTATATGATTATGTTTTAAGCAGCCCAGGGTGTTGAGCGAAGATCTCCGCTGACTGCTGATATGCTGACTATGCATGCTTTTTTTGGTACATGCAAGACATTTGAGAGGTGCTTTTCACACCAAACTGATTCATTGGAAGAAAGAAAATTTATGTCACCGATTCCCAGCGCTGTAATCTTTTGTTCAACTCTGATGACTATTGGATCAGAAAAACTTTCGAAACGTACAAACCAATCTCTCCTATACGTCATGTGTGATCACCTGAGTCGAAATACCAATTTTCGAAATTACACATCAGAGCTTCCCTCTTTTGTACTTCACTCCGGTTTTCAGTCCTCTCCGATCGACAAGCTTTTTCGGACACTCTCTTTTCCAATGACCCAGTTTATTTCATCGAAAGCACTTTCCAGGTTTGGAAACTTTCTGTTGTTGCTGCTGCTTTTTGTTCTTCTCTTGTTCACTCAGAAAAAAAATCTTTAACCGAGGCTTTTTTGGTGGGTTAAAAAAAAATGTGTTAAAAATAGCGTAGTCTTATTTAAAAACTACGTAGTCATTATTGCTAAAAATAGCGAAGTGAACTCGATTAAAAGAAATTGTTTAAAATTACCGTTCAAGAAGGTTATTTTAACCAAATAACTTGTTATTAAAATAAAAAGTTATTCTTTGCTGTCCGCAATTGGCCTTTAAAAAATGTTAAAGGACACTTAAAATGTTGACTTAAGGGCAGAAAGAGTTCGGCGGTTTGTTAGGAGAATCGGATTGAGTGGCTGAGTTGCGCACAAAAAGCCGTTAATATCAGAAAAGAATAGTCGTTTAAGAATGCAATTGGCCAACCTTTCTTCAAAGGTTGTTTGCCTTGACATTTCGATTTTTTTTTTTAATGCTGTCACAATGAAAGCTCTACAAAAACTGCAACTAAATAATATAGATAACGTGGCAATTACAGTTAGTTTTCTTAGAAAACAGCAGGTGTCCCACTTTGAGTGTGACCTGCATTAAAAAAAAAATACTAGACAGATCATTTTCATCTTTTTTTTTTTTACAAATCGGGGTTGTTTTTTGAAATTTTTTTTTATTTTATAATAATTTGAGGTCAATATTAAGCAATAAAAATAAAAATTATTTAAAAAAGTGAGCAACTCTGCATTTTTTTTTGTAAAGAAGTTTATTGAATATTTTATTTCTTAGGTGTCCCACTTTGAGTGTGAGGTACTGTACCTACTTTGAACTTTTTTAAGTAAAGTGATTTAATTAATTATTGAACAAAGAAAAGACTTTGCAAAACTTATTAATCTAAAAGTGATTCAAAATGGACGAGGATGTTGCCTGCCTATTGCGACAGTGGGGCTTAGAGGCCTACATAAGTAAACTTGAAGGTAAATTTTTTACTACACAATTAAACTTAAAATATATTTATTAGATCATAGATCATAGAACATATTAGAAATTATATCAATTCAATTTGAAAAAAAAAAAAATTAAAGATTTAGTAAGCAACAAAATCAGATTAATTTTTATTGAGTGATTCGTGAATTTTTACCATTTAACTAGTTTATTTTAACCGAGTGAGTCGGTAATTTTTACCGACTGATTCATTTACTTTTACTACCTTACTGGTTTATTTTAACCGAGTAAGTCGGTAATTTTTACCGACTGATTCATTTACTTTTACTATCTCACTAGTTTATTTTAACCGAGTAAGTCGGTAATTTTTACCGACTGATTTATTTACTTTTACTAGCTTACTAGTTTATTTTAACAGATAGAGTATATTTTTTCAAGTGAAGATTTTACAATTTAATCGATTCAGTTTGCTAACTAAATCTAGTGATTAGCGCTTATTCTCAACTTATTTTATTTAACAAACCAAAATGAATACATACCTACAAAAAAATTCTGTAAAGAAAAAATAGTTTATGCTTCACTTAAAAAAAAAAAACTTAAGCCACTTAAGCCACAGGTTCAACCACGCACGCAAGTGAATTGACACTTGTAAGGACGGCAAAACTGCAAACAAAGAGTAGATAGAACAAGAAGGGAAGCGTCACACACACAACGGCATCTGTCCACAAGCAGATTTTATAAGCACCACTTTGTTTTCGAATTTGAAAACCAGTTTGAAAACCGAAAATAAAGAAGTGGTGTTTTCAATTTCACTAATGCATCTTTATATCTCTATCTGAAGCACCCTTTCCAATCAATCTCGTTGTGAACTTGAACTTGAAAAGTTGAAGCACATTTATTCAAAACTCTTTCTAATTTGTAATCTAATGACAACTCTGTGCATGAACAACATTTTGTTAGAAGATAATATAAAAGCCAAATGCCAATTGATCAAGTTAAAGTTCTTGACTGTGGTACATATTCATTCATATTAATTTTGAATTTATTTGAAAATGATTGAGAAAAGAATTAAAATACCATTTTTCTTTAAACTTCATTTTCACCACAGAAAACAATATTACATCGATGGCAATGGTACTTCTCGGACCTGATGATATCAAAGAGTTGTTTTCCAGTATAGGCCACCGAGTTATTTTTACAAAAAACTTGGCGGAATACAAAAAACTAATGTATCCGGATGATACAGGGGCATTGGTTAGTTGTGTTCTTCTTATTTTTGAATCAGTAATATTAACATAGAGTTTTTATGATATATTGCAGGGTTTTGATTCACAATTGTCAGATATCACAATTGATTCGGCAAGCATTACCGAATTTGCCTTTAATGAACTTGTTTCATTCACTGACGGAAGCAGCAAGGTTGAAAGACCTAAGAGCACTGACTCATTGAAAGATTCAGCAGATACAATCGTACGTTTTAAGTTTCTTTTTTAACTTGATTATAATATGTACAACATATGTACAATTATTATGTATTAATTAAAACTGGATCCCATTGGGTCTTTGAAACTTGAGTATGCATTGATAAATAATTTTCTTTCAGAGCTTAGTAGAACTGCTTGAAAGCACATTGGAAAGCAAAGCTTTGCTTTCAGTCTCAAAAACTGTTCCCCTCGAAAACGTGTCCCGGCTAAGACTTGTCCGTTTAATTGGAACACACATTTTAAAGAACAATGCCGATAGAAATATCACTGCTGATATTTATACATATTGGACCAATCAAATAGTTAAACTATTCACCGAAGAGAAAAGGGCGGTGTACTTGCACACCAAACTGGTGGAATCAGGTCGTGGTATTGCAAACCGATTAGTTGGAAAGCTACCGGACCAAATACACAATTTGAAAAGAAAGTACCGCCAATCAGGCATAATTGCCAAACGACCTCGTAGCATTTCCTCCCGAACACCATCTCCGAGCGAATCACCTTCCACATCGTCGCGTTTTGATGCTATAGAAGAGATAGGTGATTTTAGCGACTGCGAAGATAGCCTTCAGTGGCTCAAGAACGCCAGCAGTCCTTGGGCAACTGTGGAAGAGAAGTGGATGGAGACGACTCGTATTCGTCTGCTTCAACTTAAGGGAATGACCATTGATGGTTATCTTAAAGAGTTCCCTGCTCTACAAAAACCTACGGGCTATCTTTTGGTAAACACATTTTTTAATTACGTAAAATAAAATGTGTTAATTTTTTCTATATATTTTTTTCAGTTACGAAAAGATTTTGAATTCCTGTACCCCAACAATTTTAACGGGTTAGTGGAATATTTCCCAAACAGCAAAAGCCTGTTATTCAAAACAGCTGCCCAGCGATCAGGGAAAGACAAATGCATACAAAACTTGCTGTCCCTGGAAAAAAGTAAGTTGAATAATGAATAGCCTTACATTTAGATATAAGTTTAGATTTAATAACCATTTATGTCTTTATTTTTCTAAATTTTTAATTATTTTTCCTTTGTTATCATTATTAGGTTCTGAGGATACAAGCAACCGTGCTGCATTGCTCCTAATACCCTCCTTACTATCAGTAACAACAATTCGGTTAAAGGGAAGCAGCAAAAAGGTCTGGAGGCCTTCAAAAGCTGAGGTGAGAGAGGCATTTATAACTCACGTAACAACTGACGCTGGAGTTAACGAGGCCATCATTTTACGAAAACAAAAACTAAATGATTTTAATCTTACTCTTCAGCCTTTTGTCATCGCTGTTGGTGAGTCATTAAGTTCTATCCAAACTTATTTTGTAATTGTTAATGATATAAAATACATGTAACCCACAATAATAGAAGCTGTGGATACCTGCTTGAAAATAATTTTTACTTTAAGTGCAACGTATCCTGCGGAGAGTTTTTGCACTTGGATTTTTATACAGCACGGGTTTTATAAAATTAAAACCCGGTTTGACAAAACCTCCACAGCTGCAAATACTCTCCTTTCAGAGTTAGGGTTGACAGTATAATTGTTTCCCTAATTTAATTATTTTTATTAAATTAATTATTAAATTTATTATTTCATTCCTTGATCCTATGATGTCCATCATTATGGTTTCTTGCTTTTTATGTAAAACTATCCTTAAAGACTTTAAAAGTCTAAGACAACATATATCATTTGTTCATAGTGACCGAAAAATAATTCAATACGATTGCAATGAAGGTAATTGTAACCGATCCTTTCAAATTTTCAGTTCATTTCAAAGACATTTTAAAAACCACCATAGCCTTCGGAAAACTCATGATGAACATGAGCTAGATCCACTTGTTTCCTCTCCTTTTGCTCCATCAAATATTGTAGTTAAGCCTAAACGACTAAATTTTACTTCTGATAAGGAAGTATCGAAAGTTGAACTTAAAAAAATAACTCCAACTGTTGATAAAGCCATGTCAATTTTTATTGCTTCGTTATATGGAAACGCACTTCTACCTAGAAATGTTGTTCAAAAAGTGATTGGCGGCTTTGAAGACTTTTTGAATTCTTTAAGTTTATCAATTGAGCCGTGTGTAGAAAGAGTTTGCTTAGAACATTCACAATCTGCTGATGTTTCAAAGTCAATTACTAAATCCATTACTAATCACATTGCTTCTCCTCTAGATTTGTTTAGAACAGAGCACAAAAGAATGAGTTATTTTGCATCACAAGGGTCATATATTAAACCCGAAAGTGTTGTTATTGGTCAAAGAATGGATAGAGTTAAATCAGAAGGTATTTCTCGTATTCAGCCAGTCACATGCAATGAGCATTTCATTCCTTTAAGACAAGTTTTGAAAAGTTTTTTTTCTCTTGATTCCATATTATCTGAGACATTTGAATATATTGATAGTCTTCAAAACAAAAGTGCGGTTCAAAACTTTATTCAAGGTTCATATTGGAAAAAGAAGATGGCACATCATTTTAATAAAATAGTTTTCCCGTTGTTTTTATATTTTGACGACTATGAAGTAGGGAATGTTCTTGGAAGTCATGCTGGTATTCATAAGCTAGGAGCAGTTTATGTTTCAATTGCCTGTTTACCACTCTTCCGTTTTGTCAAATATATTTTTAGTTCTCCTGTTCCACTCTTCCGACAGAATAGAGTTCGGAAACTATATTATATTCCAACCTATAATTGATGAATTGAATTTTCTTTCTGAAGAAGGAATATTAATCAACAATCAAGACTTCAATGGGAGGATATACTTCGAGCTCGGTTTAATCCTCGGTGACAATTTAGGCTTACATTCAATGATAGGGTTTTCTGAAAGTTTTTCAGCCAACTTTTCGTGTAGAGTATGCAAAGTCCCAAAAGAAATTTTAAAACAACCATTGTTTGAAGATCCCAGTCTTCTTCGGCAAATATCGTGTTATGAGGCAGATCTGGCTCTTGGCAATTTATCCTTAACGGGTATTAAAGAAAAATGTGTTTTCCTTGGAATAAGAAACTTTGATATATTTGAGCAGGTAGGTGTTGATATCATGCACGATGTGCTTGAAGGTATTGCAAAATATATTTTGAGTTTTATTCTGTTAGAATATACAGAAACTTCTAAACTGTTTTCCCTTCACCTTTTTAATGAAAAGCTTTTAGCATTTGACTATGGCCCTGATATCAAAAATAAACCATGTCCCTTAGAAAAAGAACATATAAAACGAGGAAACATTCGACTATCCTCTGGAGAAATGATAACTTTATTACGATATTTCGGACTACTTGTTGGTGACTTTGTCCCCAGAGAAAATAAGATGTGGACCTTGTTTATAACACTCCGAAAAATAGTAGATATACTTTTTAGTGTAAGCGTTTCTGATGGGACAGCATCCTTATTGCAGGTGCTAGTAGCAGAACTGAATGAGCGTTATATTGATTTAACCAAATAGCCTCTTAAACCAAAATTTCACAATCTCCTTCATTACCATACTGCTCTTACCGAATACGGCCCACTGTCTTCATTTTGGTCAATGCGCTTTGAAGCAAAGCATAGGCAGTCCAAAATGTCTGCAAAAGCATCATGTAACAGAATGAATATTACTCTTACTCTAGTAATGAAACATCAGTTACAGCTTAATGAAATATTTATTAAAGGATCACTACCAAATACACTTTCTGTTGGTCCTGAAAGGAATGTGCTACCTTCACAAAGAAAGCTTATCTACTCCCAATTACAGTTAAACCCCAAAAAGACTTTAACTGAAGTTAATTGGGCAATGATGTCTTCAATACGCTATTAAAATGGTTCTATTTTAGTGAAGAATCTGGGAGAAGATAGCTATAATTACGATTTTTGTATTGTAAGACACATACACTTATACGATTTTAATCAAGTGATCTTTACTTGCACTTTACTAAAAACTTTAGGCTTTGATGAACACTATTTTGGTTTTGAGGTAGAATATCCACAAAAAGAAGATGAAGTCATATTGTTTTTTGAGTATCTTCCTAATCCTATTCCTAATACAAGAGCTATCCTTTCAAGCGGGAGACAATATATTGTTTTCAGAACCCCTTTCTAATATAAGATATATTTTTTTTCATTTATATTTAAGTATATTAAGTTTAAGATAAAGATATTCACAGTCGAATAACGTTGGCAAAAATTATTTTATAGTGTAAAAACATAGGAAAAAATGTGAAAAATGCATATAATTATTGTTATTCAAAGTATATTAACCTTAAGCAAATATTCTGTTTATATGTATATAAAAATATTAATAAAACTTTCATATCATTGTATAAATTAAAAAAAATGTTTTTTTGCGTACTTTATGTACGTCAAACCAAAGGAAATGTTAATATGGACTTTGCTACCGCTAGAGTAGATGGGCTACTGCAACAGAGTAAATATGTACATTTAACCGAGTAGATAGGCTACTCCAGCAGAGTAAATATGTACATTCAACCGAGTAGATAGGCAACTCCAACAGAGTAAGTATGTGCATTTAACCGAGTAAATAGGCTACTCCAACAGAGTAAGTATGTACATCTAACCGAGTAGATAGGCTACTCCAACAGAGTAAGTATGTACATCTAACCGAGTAGATAGGCTACTCCAACAGAGTAAGTATGTACATCCAACCGAGTAGATAGGCTACTCCAACAGAGTAAGTATGTACATTTAACCGAGTAAATAGGCTACTCCAACAGAGTAAATATGTACATTTAACCGAGTGGATAGGCTACTCCAACAGAGTAAGTATCTAAATTTAACCGAGTAAATAGGCTACTCCAACAGAGTAAATATGTACATTTAACCGAGTGGATAGGCTACTCCAACAGAGTAAGTATGTATATCTAACCGAGTAGAAAGGCTACTCCAACAGAGTATGTATGTACATCTAACCGAGTAGATAGGCTACTCCAACAGAGTAAGTATGTACATTTAACCGAGTAAATAGGCTAACCGAGTAAATAGGCTAGACACGACGTGAAAATCGTTCTTGGCGATTTTAACGCAAAGCTAGGGAAGGAGGACATCTTTGGAAACACAATCGGTAAGCATAGCCTCCATGACAAAACCTCCGAAAATGGACTGAGGCTAATCGATTTTGCTGCGGGGCTGAGTCTTGTTGTAAGTAGTACGCGCTTCCCGCATCTCAAAATTCATAAAGGTACATGGCGATCCCCAGATCAATTAACCGTCAACCAAATTGACCATGTTGCGATCGACGCAAGGCACTCTTCCAGTGTGCTAGATGTCCGAACTTTCCGAGGGGCCAACTTTGACTTGGACCACTACCTTGTTGTAGCCAGCGCGAACTAACGCAGTAAGAGATATGACATCGGAAAGCTACAATCGCAAGAGATTGCCAATGCCTTTTCCAATCGAGTGTCCCTTCAATTATCCTTGAATCCCATACCGCCAGCATTAAACATTGAAGACCAGTGGCAGCAATGCCAAGAAGCCATCAGAACCGCTGCCTCTGAGGTTCTGGGTTTCACTCGGCCACCAAAACGAAACCCATGGTTCGATGAAGAATGCAGGCAGGCAAATGCAGCCAAACAAAGAGCACGACAAATGCTTATGCAAACACGAACAAGGGCTGCTTACGATCAGTATAACGAGATTTACAAGGAGAGAAGAAGGGAAGAACACCGACTTCTCAAAAAGAAAAAGAAGCAGCATGAGAAGCGCTCGTTTGAGGAAATAGAGAGGTGCCATGACAGGAACGAGATTAGGAAGTTTTACCAAAAGGTAAAAAGATCCTGCCAGGGTGGCAAAACCCGAACTCAAGCCTGTAAAGACCAGCAGGGAAACATAGTTATAGAGTCACAGTCGCTACTGAGGATCTGGAAAGATCATTTCTACAGACTGCTTAACGGCGATGAAGACACAAATTCCGCTGTCAGGCAGATTGCCCCATTCAGCTTGGACGATGATCAAGAATGCCGTCCTCCCGACCTAGAAGAGGTTAAGCTTGCCATATGCAAACTTAAATCAAATAAGACTGCAGGTGCAGATGGCCTTGATGCCGAACTTTTCAAGGCAGCTGGATATCAGTTGGAAAGGAGCATGCACCAGCTGATCTGCATGATATGGTCGGTAGAAAGCATGCCCGATGAATGGAACCTCAGTATCGTATGCCCGATCCTAAAGAAGGGAGACCCCACAATTGCGCTAATTACAGAGGGATAAGCCTCCTTAACGTCGCTTATAAGATCTTGTCTGCTGTAATATGTGAACGTCTGAAACCCCACGTCAACAACTTGATAGGTCCTTATCAATGTGGTTTTAGACCAGAGAAGTCCACAATAGACCAAATTTTCACATTACGGCAGATCTTGGAAAAAACCCGAGAACATAATATCGATATTCACCACCTCTTTATCGATTTCAAGGCCGCGTATGACAGTATTTACAGAGACGAGCTGTACAGAGCCATGTCTAGTTTCGGCATCCCTGCAAAGCTCGTACGACTATGCAGGATGACTTTGGAGAAATCACGCTGCTCCGTCAAGGTCGGAAAAGAACTCACCGAGACCTTTGATGTCGAAAAAGGCTTTAGGCAAGGCGACAAACTGTCATGCGATTTCTTCAACATCATACTTGAACAGATTGTAAGAAACTAAAACGTCAACACCAGAGGAACAATCTTTCAAAAGTCTGTACAATTACTCGCCTATGCAGACGATATTGACTTAATGGGAAGAAAAAAGCGTGATGTCATAGGTGCTTTTGCGAGTATTGAAACAGAAGCGGCAAAATGGGTTTGATGGTTAATGAGGGCAAAACGAAGTATATGCTGTCATCAAACAAGGACACAGAACATCGACGAATTGGACAAAACGTCACAATAGACAGACATAACTTCGAGGTAGTACTGGACTTCGTCTACCTAGGATCCGCTGTAGACACGGACAACAACATCAGTGCGGAGATCAAACGGAGAATAACTCTTGCCAACCGTTGCTTCTTTGGGTTAAGAAGGCAATTGAGAAACAAAACCCTCTCTAGAAAAACCAAGGTGACCTTGTATAAGACCTTAATCATCCCAGTCCTGCTGTACGGCGCTGAAGCATGGACTTTATCGAAAGCGGATGAGGAAACTCTTGGTCGTTTCGAAAGAAAAATTCTCCGAATGATCTTTGGTCCCGTATGCGAAGACAATGTGTGGAGAAGAAGATACAACAACGAGCTGTATGAGCTGTACCGCGACATGGGCATAGCCAGAAGAGTACGCATCGCGAGGCTACGATGGTTGGGCCATGTAGAGCGGATGGACCCAAACGCTCCGGCTCGTCGGGTGTTCGAAAGCACATTGCAGGGAAATCGCGGAAGGGGAAGACCTCGTCTTAGGTGGCGCAATCAAGTGGATGAAGACCTCAACCGACTTGGAGTGCGAAACTGGAGAGAGCTCGCCCGAGATCGAAATCGTTATAGGAGGATGTTGGTTGAGGCCCAGGTTCACCCCGAACTGTAATGCCCACCTTAGTAAGTAAGTAAGTAAGTAAATAGGCTACTCCAACAGAGTAAGTATGTACATTTAACCGAGTAAATAGGCTACTCCAACAGAGTAAATATGTACATTTAACCGAGTAGATAGGCTACTCCAACAGAGTAAGTATGTACATTTAACCGAGTAAATAGGCTACTCCAACAGAGTAAGTATGTACATTTGACCGAGTAAATAGGCTACTCCAACCGAGTAAGTATGCTTATTTAACCGAATAGATAGGCTACTTTAACCGAATAAATAGGTTACTTCCTTTAGTTCTAAAAAAATATAACCGAGGAGATGGGTTGTTGCAACTAACTAAGTTTGTAAATGAAACAGAGATAAAAGGTTATTTCAGCTGATTTAATATGTTTCTTTTACTAACTTACTTGGTTACTTTTACTCACTTATACTAAAAATAATTTAGACCTATTTAACCGAGAAGAAGGTTAATTAAAATTTAGTACCCTTCAACCGAGTTAGTGGGTAAAATTAAACAATTTTTTTTAATCGAGTCTACACATGCAAATTTAACCGGGTTAGTTTGCAGGTGCTATATTAGCAGTCTCCCTTAGTTAATTTTACACGAGATTTACGTTATTTATAACCGATCATTTTTCTGCGTGTTTCTGCTTTGCAATTAATGCAGTGCTTCGAATCGTACCTGAAGAAGATGAATGTGAATTCATACGTGTTTCCTCCATCACTAACCATGAAGTAAGATTCTCCTAGCGTCTGTTGATCCTTGGCCGTTGATTCCCAAGCGCAATAAAAATGTTGAAAACTTTCTGGCAGAGTCATTAGAACCTTGGTTATTACCATACTATTTGAAACCTCCTCTCCACCATCTCTCAGCTGCCTAACAATACCCTGCAACTTTGAAATATGAGTGGCCACGTCATCATCAGGCTCCTTCTCAAAGTTATAAAATTTTTGAAGCAACATGTGAACATTTGTACTTGAATCTTGAAGAACACAATGTTTTTTTTTTTGTATTTGTTTAACTTTCATTATATGACATGGCCTGCGCCGTCTGTCAGTCGGCAAATAATATCTACTTAAATAAATGTATTTTTAAAGTGTTTTTTGTCTTTCTTTCTCTTTTTATATATATATATTTTAATTATTGTTTTAAAGGATTCGCGTTCTGTAACTCAATGATATTTTCAAGTATCTGTATACAAATTCTCCCATTCAGTTGTTCCATTTAGGATATCTATAATATCAGCTTCGTTAAGGTAGTTCTTTCTGAATAAACTTCGAATAGTTTCTGCAAGCATAGGACATCTGCCCACAAATTGAAACACGTTCTCTATTTCCCTATTCTATGAGGTATATGATTCAGGGTGAGTAACTCTCCGAGTGTTTTTAAAACAAGTGACATGAGGTCGGTTGAAAACTCCGCCCTGAAGTAGTTTTTAGCTGCTAAGTTGTAGTCAAGCTGCGCATAAATGTTTCTATGAAATGAGCTTCTGGCTGTCCAAATGAAATCTTCACGTTTTTTCTCATCTGCTAAACTGATTAAATTGTAGAGTTCGCTTTTCCACGTGTTAATCGAGTCATATTCAAGATCGAGTGAGAGTCCACAGTACTGAGCTAAATTATTCCAGGACTCAAACCTTAGGCAATCGTCTATCATCCATTTCAGTTGTCTTTAGTATATAGTATATAGTTCACAATGTGGCGAAGTGCAACTGGGCCTAAGCTTGACGCTATTATTCGCTGAGCTTTGCTATCGGTTTTAATCAGGCGTGTTTTTTTCACAAGACTGTTATATACATAACATCATTTTACATGCAAAGCAAAAACAACATCCCCGACAACCGATGTTATGGATAAAAGGATGGTTAAGATTTGGTCGAGGATAGATTTTTGACGTTTAGTCGAGTATCGAATGAGTTTTTCGACTTTTCATTTTTTAATGTTGGTGCGTCTAGAGACTTTCATGTATCTCGAACAAAAGCAAAATGTGTGGCAAAAGGTCTGTTGTTGTGCTTTGATTTCCCACACCTTCAGAGGAAGTCGTCGTGAGTTGAACTCAATGCAATTTGAGTTGACTCGTTGCACATCGATTGCCCAATGCCTTGCATTGGGTAAAACGTGTATGCATCTTAGTTATCAAACTGTGCTGAGTTTTCAAACGCATCGGCTATCCAATGTTGAACGTGGAGTTCGCGATCGGTTCTATGACACGATAAGTCGAGTTGTGATTAGACCATACAAGTACGCGGTTGTCTTCTATTTATTTAAGAATTTTATTCATAACATTTTGGCGCAGCCGGTACATTGACTTCATTCAGTTTTCTGAAGTCAACGACAACCCTCCACCTTTTTTGACCTTCGACAGACTTCTTGGGTACTATGAGCAATGGAGAATTCCAAGACATAATTTCTGAAAGTCTCCTTGGAATTCTCCATTGCTCATAGTACCCAAGAATTCTGTCGAAGGTCAAAAAAGGTGGAGGGTTGTCGTTGACTTCAGAAAACTGAATGAAGTCACAATTAAAGACGCGTTTCCCTTACCAAGAATAGAAGAAATTCTTGACCAATTGGGACACTGCCAGTTTTTCACTACTATGGACTTAGCAAGTGGTTACCATCAGGTATTGATCGATCCAGCCGATCGAGCGAAAACCGCGTTTAGCACTAGCACAGGGCATTACGAGTTCAATAGAATGCCTTTTGGTCTAACGGGTGCTCCGGCAACATTTCAAAGGATCATGAATCACATCCTGACTGGTTTGCATGGCATTGATTGCTTCGTATATCTCGATGACATCGTGGTATATGGTAAAAACTTAGAGCAACACAATCAAAGACTTTCAAAAATATTGGCCAAACTCAGACAACATAATCTTAAATTGAATACAATTTCTTACGCCGTGAGGTGACATATTTGGGACACATATGCTCAGAGGCCGGTGCATTGCCGGACCCAGCTAAAACTCAATGTGTCACAGATTTCCCTGTACCTTCAACTATTAAACAGGTGCAATCATTCCTGGGACTCTCGAATTACTACAGGAAATTTATACCTCAATTTTCTAAAATTGCTGCTCCAATCAATAAGCTACTGAGAATGGACAGTGTTTTCGAATGGTCTCCAGACTGTGATAGATCATTTCAGTCTCTCAAAAAAGCAATTTGTTCCCCCCCCCCCCATACTTATCTATCCAGATTTTACAAAACCTTTTATTTTGACTACTGATGTCAGCAACGAAGCATTAGGTGCCGTTTTGTCTCAGGGTAAAGTGGGTTAAGATAAGCCTATTGCGTATGCAAGCCGACAACTTAACAAGTCGGAAAAGAGATACTCTACAATAGAAAAGGAGCTGATTTCATTTCATTTTTATTTATTAGATTCCATCACAAGCTGTCTGAGTATGATTACAAAATTATTTTCAAACCAGGCAGAACCAATTGTTACTTCCAGATTTTTTTCTGAAACATGTAAACTGTTGGGAGTTAAGAAAATCCATATAACCGCCTACCACCCACAGGCCAACGGTTCGTTAGAACGGAGTCACAGACCCTTAGCGGAATATCTAAGGAGTTTCGTTGACAATGACGACCGAAATTGGGATCAATGCCTTAGTCAGGCCATGCATGTACATAACAATACGCAGCATTCTTCCACTAAATTGACACCATTGAACAGTCTTTACGGCTTTGAGTTCGAAATGCCTACAAACTTAAAAAAAAAGCCCGTCCCTTTATATAATACCGAAGACTGCTGCGATTTCAAATTCAGAAATCGCATGAAATAGCTAGAAAAAATTTGGACAATGCTAAGCTTATGTCTAAAAAGTTTTAAGATCGGCATGTTAACTCCGCATCATTTGCTTCAGGGCAAAAGGTATTATTGGAAAACCCGGCCCGTAAAAACAAGTTTTCTTCAATTTGGTTGGGACCATATGAGGTGTTGTCTGTCGGCGGAGAGGTGAATACCCACAGTAGGAAAACATACAAAAAGAGTTCATAACAACCAACTGAAATTATTCCACTCATAAGCACTAATTAACCTTAACTTAATTGTTTTCAGGCTTCTCAGATGCTAAGACCTTTTGGAAAACATATATATATATATCTTGATTGAATAAATAATCAAACACGTTTATATTTTCAGATATCCAAGAGGCTTAACACAAAAAATTTAAAATAAAATTTTTCATTTGGTAGTTTTTTTTATCTACACATAAACTCCCAACGGACTTATAACTAAGAACTAATATTATCAGATATTTGGCTTGTAAACGGAGTAATGTACACATTAATACTCTTTCAAATATTACAAAAATGTTAGTTTTAAGTAAAATAGACTACGGATTATGCATATATGGACAATGCCCGAAATCAACACTAAACATTATCAAACCTGTCTACCACCAAGCCGCTCGGAGAAGCATAAACGCATTTCCGTCTTCACCTATCAAAAATATCCTTGTTGAAGCAGGACTCCCAAACATCGAGGAACGAAGAGATTCGGCAACATTAAAACTCTTTGCAAAACTCATGTTCTCTAGAAACTCCATCATAGATACCGATATCAATAGAGCAAAACACCACCAACTTGCAAAGAGAATCCCATCCGCAATCGCTACCGTGATTGACAAAGCAAAGATAATCAATCTTTCACTAACGTGACACCAGTATGCCACTCCACGACACCCTCCATGGAATCTCAATCCCAATTCCTTGATACTGACCTTAGCCGAATATAGGAAAATAAATACAAGTAATACAACCTATCGCCAACTATTCGCAAGCGTCTCATCGGAATTAAAATCTGAAGGGTGGAATTTTGTATTCACGGCCGGATCAAAGAACTCGACAAATACATCGTATGCTGTAGCTCTCGAAAACGGTACGATCGTCTCCATTGGCAGTCTCCCAAACATCGCTGCAAGCTACGAAACGGTAACTAATAAGCCAGGCAAACATATCACGCTCCGATAGTATTTCCGTACTAAACGCGATAAAAAATCCAAACAACAATAATGAGCTTATATCAGAAATCTGACACCAACTTACAAAATCACCAAACAGCATTAAACTGATGTGGACTCCTGGTCACGTTGGGATTCTCGGTAATGAAAATGCTGACCTTGCTGCAAACCTCGCCAACAACGCTCCTGTATTTCTTCTATTTGATACATACACAAAACTGGATGTTATAAAATATTTACAGAAAGTAGCAACATCAAATTTAAAGCATGACTGGTGTCTTTACCACCATCACTACAAAAAAGCAAACCCCGAAAGACTTCAACCACGTTATCCCATAAATGCTCCTAAGCAAAAAATTTCAAACTTCGTTCGCTTCAGACTTGGTCACACTGCTGCTTCAAACATCTTCTCACAAAAAACAGTCCACCAACTTGCAATTATTATAATGTCATCTTAGATTTAATACATATATTCGAAAATTGTTCTGTACTAACTCCTTTATTTAAAAACTTATCGAAAAACAAACCTATTTATGATATTTTGAAAGAACCAAACTACACAAACATCGAACTCATTGCTGAATTTATAAGTAAAACCAATATTAACATCTAAGTTGTATATAATCAGAACCAATAGCCTATCTAGCTAGGTTCATCTAATTTTATATTACCAAGTAGTTTTAATTACTTGTGAATAAATTTTACAAAAAACTTTTAATTTTTTAGAACTAAATTGAATAAAAAAAAAAGAAATGTTGTTTTATAAATTTCGGAAAAAGATTTAAATAGTGTAAAAATTTCATTATGTAACTTCGAATTAGATTAAATAGTAACTAAGCAATATAAAAATAAAAAAATTTATAAATTAAGAATTGGTTTAAGGTAATATAGAAATTTGGAATTAGATTTAGGTAATATTTTGACGAAATGTTTTGTAAGACTTGAAATTAAAAATATATACGTAATATATATAAATATATAGAAGTTCGTTAAGAGATATTCCAAATAATTAAAAAAAAAAAAAATTATTAAAAATTATTTAAGCAATTAGTGTATTCTAAATTATGAATATAAAATAATTAAATTTTAAAAGTTTAAATTTAGATTTAAGTAATTATTTATTTTGTAATTATTATTAGACATAATATTACTATACTATTATATATTATATTTTATATTATATTATATACTATTATATAGACATAATATCTAATCTTAATATATAAAACAAAGACGGGTTTGTTACAACACTTATAACTCGAGATCCGCTAAACCAATATTCATGGTTATTGATTCGTTGGATTTGTCTCCGCCCCGAATAGCATAATACATCTTAAAAACAATTAAAACTCGATTTGTGTAATGAATACTTAATCTATATATCTATATCTAAATCTTAATATATAAAACAAAGACGGGTTTGTAACAACACTTATAACTCGAGATCTGCTAAACCAATATTCATGGTTATTGATTCGTTGGATTTGTCTCCGCCCCGAATAGCATAATACATCTTAAAAACAATGAAAACTCGATATGTGTAATGAATACTTAATCTACATATATATCTATGTATATAAAAGAAAGTCGTGTTAGTTACACTATTTATAACTCAAGAACGGCTGAACGGATTTGTCTGAAAATTGGTGGGGAGGTAGCTTAGGACCAGGAGACGGACTTAGGATATCTTTTTATCCCTATATTCCTATGGTAACGGGAATGTAAACGGGAACCTAGAAACTACAGAACCGATTTCAAAAATTCTTTCACCGTTAGAATGCTACACTATCACCGAGTAATAATAAACTTTAATTCATCCCCATATTCCCACGGGAACGGGATTGGGAATGCAAACTACGAAACTACTGGACAGATTTTAAAAATTCTTTCTGCTCTAGGATGCTACATTATCCATCAGTAACATAGACTAAATTTCATCCATATATACCATATACAGGGTGTCCCGTAATTCGTTTTACATACTTTGGGATATGATTCTTGGTCATATTCTAAGAAAAAAATTGTTGTACTGTAAAGTCCGTTTTTCAAGTTTGACATCACTTTTTGACAATTTAAAAAAAGGCTAACTTTGGTGTACCCTGACCTGTGTTAAATTCGATATCTCTGTCAATACTGATGATAGAGACCTAATTTTAGACTCAATTTTTTTTAGAAATAACAATCTTTAAGACTGCATTTAAATTAGGCTTCCATAGGTTTAGGGTTGCCAGATTTTCTATTTTAAGTGGTGTTCAATATTTCTTCCCAAAACAAAGTTTTGACTTTGAGGTCATTTTTTTGGAGAAAAGGCCTGATAAACATAGAGATTCTTTATTTTTAACAGATGAACTAAACAATAATAAAGAAAAAACTCATCATTAAATTAGCTCAAAAACCCATACATTTTATGATACTAAGAAAAATACGAAATGGGAAAAATTAAAAAAAAAATAAAAAAAAGTTCTTGCTCTGAGGTTTGTTTGAATAAAACAATAATATGATCACTTTTAGTAGTTTTTTTATGTATTTAATACAAATACAATTATAACAAGTGCTCAAAGCCCCATCCTTTGTTTTGAATCCATGCCAGAGCCCGTTTTTGGATTTCATTGTGGGTGTTTGCTGTCGATAACTCTTGTCTTACTTGTAGTCTTGTAATCTTTGAAACTGTATTTAAATTTGACTCCTATAAGCTAAGGGTTGCCAGATTTTCAGTTAGTATAAAGTTCCTGGTATCCTTTGTTGTGCTTTTCTTCAATTTCCATTTAAAAACTCATATAAGAAAAAAAATTTCTGCGTATTCTTCTCTCGTAAATGAAAGCATTTCAAAAAACACTCTGATCAAACTGCAATCGTTACTTAATTTGACAAACTAATGAACAAATTTGTTTTCTTATTCTTTTATACGACTTATTTACTTATTGAACATTCATACCCCAAATTTAAAGCAAACATCCACAATGAAATCCAAAAACGGGCTCTGGCATTTATTCAAAACGAAGGAGGACGCTTTGAGCACTTGTTATAATTGTATTTGTATTAAATACATAAAAAAACTTCTAAAAGTGATCATATTATTGTTTTATTCAAACAAACCTCAAAGCAAGAACTTTTTTTATTTTTTTTTAAATTTTTCCCATTTTGTATTTTTCCAAGTATCATGAAATGTATGGGTTTTTGAGTTAACTTAATGCTGAGTTTTTTGTTTATTATTGTTTTGTTCATCTGTAAAAAATAAAGAAACTCTATGTTTATCAGGCCTTTTTTTGAGCCTAAGATTAGGTTCCTATCATCAGTTTCGACAGAGATATCGAATTTAACAAAGGTCAGGGTACACCAAAGTTAGACTTTTTTTAAATTGTCAAAAAGTGATGTCAAACTTGAGAAACGGACTTTATTGTAAAACAATTTTTTTCTTAGAATATGACCAAGAATCCTATCCCAAAGTATGTAAAACGAATTACGGGACACCCTGTATACAGAAACGGGAACTAGAACGGGAACCTTAAAACCGCATGACCGATTTCAAAAATGTTTTCAACTTTAAGATGGTACATTATCAATATCCCACATTTACATAAATTATTTCATCCTCATATTCCCATGGGACCCGGGCAACGCCAGAAGGCTCAGCAATATATTTTTTTTATCCAGGAACAGGATTGGAATCGGAAACCTAGATACTACTGCAAAGATTTCACAAAATCTTTCAGAATTGGGATGATACATTATCCTTCAGTAACTAAGACTATAATTCATCCCTATATTTCTACGGGAACGAAAACATGAACCTCAAAACTTCTCGACCGATTTCAAAAATTCTTTCGAATTAAGGATCATACGCGAACGTGATTGGGAAAGCAACCTTATATAACTATTTGACCAATTTCAAAGGACAAGGAGACGACCCCGTCTAAAACATTTTTATCACGCCACAGACATAAAATGTAAACGGAATGCTTAAAATCAGAAAAGGAAAAGTAAGCAGTAAAAAAAAAACCGACATTGGGCATTGACTATCGTTTCATTGACTCAAATAAAAATAGAGCAGCGTCCAGCGTGCAACAGAGACGACATCAATGCAATGCGTTAGCTTTCGTTATAAACAAAACACTGTTCTATAAAAAAAAAAAAACAAAAGAAAAGCTGACTTATCGTGTCAGACTAAGCATGCATAGTCCAAATATCAGCAAGTTAATGAGTCAGCGGAGATCTTCGCTCAACACCCTGGGCTGCTTAAAACATATTCATACATAAATAAAGTTATTAGACCGATTTCAAAAATTCTTTCAACTCTAGGATGTTACAATATCTCTCAGTGACATAGATTTACATTTCATTCACATATTTCCATGGGAACGGAAAATCCCACAGGAACAAGGTTGGGAACGGAAACTTAGGAGCTACTAGACAGATTTCTAGAATTCTTTCAGATCTGGGATGCCACATAATCCCTCAGTAACTTAGCATAGACTTCATCCTTATAGTCCCACGGGAACAGAAACAAGAACGAGAACGGGAATTTTAAAGTTACTTGACCGATTTCAAAAATTCTTTCATTTCTAGGATGTAACATTATTTCTCAGAGACATAGACTTATAATTTATTCACATATTTCCATGGCAACGGAAAATTCTCACAGATACGGGGTTGGGAACGGAAACTTAGAGACTACTAGACTGATTTCAAAAATTCTTTCAGCACTGGGATGCCACATAATTCCTCAGTAACTAAGCAAAGATTTCATCCTTATAATCCCATAGGAATAAAACAGGAACGAGATCGGGAACCTTAAAACTACAGACCCGAGCAACGCCGGGCGGCTCAGCTAGTTTTGTAATAAAAGTAAGTCGATTATCGATTGTCATTCGGCTGGTCGCGAACTTTTCCCAGGTAGGGAGGGATGTTGTGCTTTGATTTCCCACACCTTCAGAGGAAGTCGTCGTGCGTTGAACTCAATGCAATTTGAGTTGACTCGTTGCACATCGATTGCCCAATGCCTTGCATTGGGTAAAACGTGTATGCATCTTAGTTATCAAATTGTGCTGAGTTTTCAAACGCATCGGCTATCCAATGTTGAACTTGGAGTTCGTGATCGGTTCTATGACACGATAAGTCGAGTTGTGATTAGACCATACAAGTACGCGGTTGTCTTCTATTTATTTGAGAATTTTATACATAACACTGTTCACAAATGTGTAACTGAATAAAATCGTATGCCATCTCTTACACTCTGCAATTTTGTTGCTGAAAATTTTTGATTTTTAGAATTTTATTGATTTTAAGAGTAAGATTTGTAAATTTCTATAAAGATACATAAAACAACATAATAGCGATCGTTCATACCATTTACCGTTAAGTAGAATCTGAACTTGGAACTTCCAGACCGAATATTGATCAGAGTCAATGAATTTTTCAATTTTAAAATTTTCAGACTCCATTTTAGATAAAAAAAAATTTTTATGCAAGCAAATTTATTCTTAAAAAAAATTCACGTGACCTGGGCCCATAGCCTGTTAACTTATGCAAAGAAAAGACAACTGACTGCGATCATAAATAGAGAAAGACTAGCTTATTAGTATGCATAGAGATTAGGGAATTCATTAGTGGAGATTGTATACTACAATTTCCAGTGGGAGCATGTGTTGCCAAAGCAAGTTATTCAAACACGTACATTATTATTTCCAACACTTTTTAGACATTGCGTCTCCGAAAGTCCGTAAAGCAAATTTAATCGTTGGGGCTTGTTTCAGGGTTTCAGCCGGGCGCTGGGATTTTCCTTGTTTGGTCTTTTTAGACGTTGCGACTCCGTAAAGGAAATGTAACCGTTGGGGCTTGTTTCAGCCGGGCGTTTGGATTCTCCTTATTTAGTCTTTTAGACATTGCGTCAGTAAATTATTAAACTTGTTTTCTTTTGTACTTGAACTATAAATTATTAAATTGTAAAACGCAATATCCTGAGGAAAACATTGTAAAGAAATAAATTTAGAGATAGGTAATTAAAATTTAACCTGCCGTTCCGCATATCATTTTGAGAAGTTTGACCACCGTAAACCAAGCTTTACGAAGCCTCCTTGGGTTTGGGTAGACCCTGATGGACACCCTGAGTAATACCCCAGCATTTGCAAAAGAAGCATCACAATACTAGGGTTAAATTTTAATTTCGATAATCATTTATTTTAGGTTAATTAAACTATATAACTCGTAAATTGAAACTTTATAATTACATTTTTATTTAAGTACCTATGTACCTACACCTAAAACAAAAAGCAGCACCTGAATAGGTACGAACATAATGTAGAGTAATTATACGTATACCTACTATGTACGTGTATTTTTTTTAAATATATGTGTCCATTTGTAGAGTAACTGATTCTAGGCCAACCAAAGTAGTTTTCGCTGTTATGTACTACCATCCTTTCACCAAGTATATTCTGCACCCAAAAATAGTATCAATAGGCTCTATCAACTCAAACACTTTACATACAATATAATTGATTGAGTCTTTTCCCATTGGGTGTGAGCTTTCATTCCATTCTACTCTTAAGCCACACTTTAAACTAAAAGCATGCAAAGCTATTCACATTATGTATATGTTTTCTTTTATAACTCTTAAAGTATACAACAGGGCACTGCTCTCCTCTTGTAATGACGTCATAAGATTTAAAAGTCTTCCCGCTGAGTTTCGAAAGAAACTTTTCTTTCTTGTCTCAACATTTTCTTATCCAATGGTTGATGACTTATGTAAGACGTTTGCGCGTTAAGCGATTGGCTAAGGAAAGTTCCTTTCAACAAGTTGTACATAGTTTCCATAGTGTATCTATTTGTCTCAGTTCACTGTCTAACAACCCCAAGGAAATAAGAAAAAGCTCAGTTTTCACCAATATGGAGTAAGTTTTGTATTAGGTAGGTAAAGATAAAGGTAGGTATTTTGATGTTAATTTGGTTATCAATATATGAAAATTTTATCTGGCTTATGTATATACCTACATACGTGCATGATAACTAAAGTATTGTTTTTATACTGTATCTACGTATCATCAATCATTCTTGGAAAGGAGATGCAATATTTTGATTGAAGTCTAAACAATTCGCAAAAACTATTTACATATAAAGCAAACAAAAGAATCTTACCTAAAGTAAAATTTTTTTTTTTAGGTAGTACCTCTCATACCCAGGGGCGGCAGAACACAATTTTTTTAGGTGGGGAGCATGGTAGAATAAAATAAGGTATGGTAGTTTTATTTTAGTTTTATTAAAGAATATATAATATTTATAATTTTCAGTAAAAGAGTAACCTTTAAAAAATACTATTTTTATTATTATTATTATTATAATGCGATAAATATGTATATTAAAAATCATACATGTTATGTTCAACAAACATAATAAATAATTTTTTAAAGTATTTTATCACTGGCTCAGTGCAAATACTGCACCGCGTTTGGAATTACTTTTTACGAATCTATCAATCAATGGCTCCAAGTGGAGTGCTTTGGTCATAGTGTATGTGTAAAGTCGCAATGTTTTTGAGTCGATCTTGCAACATAGTAGAACGAAGATAATTTTTGAAAAGCCTGAGACTCGAGAAACTCCTTTCATTAGTGCACGTGGAACCAGGTATACTGTCAAAATGAGCTGAACGAGTTTGAAAAATTCTGGGATAAGAGCTGCACAACAACAATTTTTTTTCGACGTTACTACATCTTTTACATGTTTTAAATTTATTTGTTTCCGGCTTATAATGTCGACAAAGGTGTTCCGATCGCGAGTTAACTGGTCTTCTGTGAAATCGTTGCCATAAAATTCTATAATTTTACTGACTTCAATATCTTCTCCTGTTACAAAATTTTCAAGCTCATCGAGGTGACAGAGTGTACTTGAATTAAATCGTTCTCTTAATTACGCCAGCACACAATCATAGACTTCGCAATAAGTTTTTTATAATATTCTTTGGGAGTTTTAAAGACGTGCATTGAGTCAGGATTAGAATCTAAACGTTTACTAACCGCCCGGATTCGCCGCAGTGCCGGTTTTCCCAAACCAATTGCGTCAGATTCCGCTTCAGCTTTTTCCCATATTGTTTCAAATTTTGAATCTCTCATCGCTTCCAAACTAATTACTACGTCATCTACTTTTTGATGTGATTCAAGAGCGCGAAGATTCGCCCGTTGGAGCTCTTTGTTGAAAAGTTCAATCTTTTCAAAAACTTCAAAGAACATAATCAATAAAAAAAAAATTCAAAGGATTCTAATTGCTTCAAAAATCCGTTGGCTTTCGCTGGAATGTCAGCGGATCGACAATAATTCTTCTTAACTCACGCGTATGTGTGCATAATGAATATTCCGTGAAATGTACGTTTTATTATATTTTAAAAAAAGAATGGCTAAAATCAAGGAGAAAAGACCGGGAGCTGCTCTCGACGCACTCCTGAATCTTCCTCCCCTTGATGTCCACATCATGGGGTGTACTCTCAAGACCATTTCTCGTTTAAAGAGATGTGGTCTCTGGTACCATTCGTACTGGAGCTTTGAGGAACTCTCAAGCAGCATATCTTTTGAGTCACGACAAATGGATATGCTGTCCGACACGATCATCCCGTTTCTCAAACTACGTCAAACATACACAGTCAACTTTTCTTCGGTTCAGGAGTGGTCCACTCTAGAATCTGAACCAGGAAAGGATATTTATCGAATTTTCACAGATTGTTCCAAAACCCATGATGAATCTGACGCTTGTACCTTTGTGGAGAACGATGATATACGACTGCATGCCTTTTTAGGCTCATACGCATCAGTCTTCCAAGCGAAGGTGTATGCTATTCAAATGGCTATAAGCTATATTACGAACAATGGTTGGATGGGGAGTAGTATTTGTATTTACAGCGACAGCCAAGCTGTGATTAAGGCCCTTCTCAACTAACTACTTCGAAAGTGATCCAGGAATGCATGAGCTCTCTGAATGCGATCGCAAGATTGAATTCCTTGAGTCTCATTTGGGTTCCGGGCCATCACGGCATAACTGGAAATAAAATCGTCGATGAACTTGCTAGGCAAGGATCGCAGACAGCTTTCTCAGGACCCGAACCATCGCTTGGTCTGCCAGCGTCCTCAGTGAGGGCTTCAATATACGGTTGGATCTGTGAAGAGCACAACCGTAGATGGCATGCCTCCATTGGATGCAGACAGACCAAACGTATGCTCCCCAACGTAAGTAATAAGACTGCAACATTTTTGCTGTCTCGTAGCAAAAATGTAGAAAGCTTATTGGCGTTGCCAGCGGGCACTTCTCTTTCGCCATCAAGCACTTAAACGTGTTAGGCTTAATTGATACCACAACTCTGTGAGTCTTGTGGAGAAGATGAGGAAACCGCAGAGCACTTCCTCTTTGAATGTCCTGCTTTTCCTCGCATGAGGTTACAGATAATCGGCGCAGAAATGGTGAGAGCTGGTAACTTAGGCTCGTTATTATGACAGCGTCTTTTGGCTTTTCTCCGAACATCTGGAAAGCTATAACAAATAGAAGGTTGCTAACTGGTAGTACAATGGACCGGTATTTAGGTCTGAGTGGTCCAGCTGGTATTTTTAAAACCACCAACAGGAATAATAATAATATAAGGAGAAAAAAAAGGATAAGAAATAATTCATAACGTTGAGTCTGCAACCGATAAATAAATGATTCAAATCACTTGGTCAGTCTCAGTCAACCAAGCAAAAATTTGTATAACAATATTCATAATTTCATAACATTTTTTTTTGCCTCATTCAACTAAAAAAATTGGTATATTTCCAAGTCCAGAAGGTGGGGTGCACCCCATACTCAGAAAAGTTAGGTGGGGTCTAAACCCCACCCTCCCCATACCTTCTGCCGTCCTTGCTCATACCAATGTGATTAGATACAGTTAACAAAATGTTAATTTTATTGTATACTAGCTGACCCGCCCGGAGTAGCTTAAGGCTTGAGTAAATTAAGAAAAGGAGTTTCCAATAGTAAATAATTTTTGAAATTGATCCAGCACTTTCCAGGTTCCCGGGTCCCTGTTCCCGCTTCCGTTACCGGAATATGCAAAGGAAATATACCTAGTCCTTGTAAGGGGCCAGTTATAGCGACCAGGAAAACGAATCAAGAGACATTTTTATATGGAATATTAACTAGCTATGTACCTATGTTGTCGTTAGATAATAAATAACAAATGTTATTCCAATTGATAGCAAATAAGTCAGAGAATAATTTTTTGCCAAAAAATGTTCAATTGAATAAATATTTTCTATTAAAATTCTATTTTTAAATTTTTCTGTTACAATTTCATTGTTCTTGTCAGCTGATTGAAATTTCAGCCAAAATGGAACAAATTGTTCCAATTCATTGCATAAAGAAAACCAGTTGCTGTTGTGTGGCTGCGAATGGTTGAGAGCCTGGAAACTGACATATTTTTCCTGTTCGCTATAAACGCTCATCAGAAAAAAATTCATGTTTTCATTTGTCTCAACTTTTCCTGGTGGTTTTTCCTTATCGCTATAATTGGCCCCTTACACAGGGGAATGAAGCACTCTAACGTTGAAAGAATTTCTGTAATTGGTCTAGTATCTTCCCAGTTGCCGTCTCATTCCCGTTGGAATATGAGAACGAAATATAGTTCAAGCTGTTTGGAGATAATACCGTGTTTTAATAGCGATAAGAATTTGAAAGCAGTCCAGTGGTTTTTGAATTCCCGTTTCTGTGGAATATTGTTATGAAATATAGTCCATGTTACTCAGGGGCAATAAAGCAATCTAAATTTAAAAGAATTTTTGGAATTGATACAGTGTTTGGCAAGTTCCCGTCCCGTTTCCGTGGGAATATGGGGATGAAAGATAGGTACCTACATGTAAGCCACTAAATGGAGGGAAAGTTTTCTTCTTCCAATGTACAAGGGAAAGGGTGATACCAGAAGCTGTGACAACTATCGTTCGATCAAGTTGATGTCCCACACTATGAAGATCGTTGAGCGGGTTTTGGATAGCCGACTGCGGAAAATAATAAGGCTGTCTGATGACCAATGCGGGTTTGTCGCGGGTAAGTCTACTACAGACGCATTCCAAAGTATAAGGATCATTATGGAAAAACACCGAGATGCCTTAGAGGATTTGCATATTGTGTTGGCTGACTTCGAAAAAGCATTCGATCGACAACCACGAAATCTGATATGGGTGGCCCTCAGACACCGAGGAGTTCCTGAAGCCTATGTGCGAATAATTATGGACATGTACGAGGGAGCAGTTACAAAAGTGAGATGCCCAGCTGGAGTCACCGAAGAATTCCAAATAACAGTAGGTGTACATCAGGGAAGTGTCTTGAGTCCACTGCTCTTTGTTGCTGTTCTGGATTATTTGCTCGAAGGAAAAGTAACGGACAATAAAGTACAATAATTATTCTTTGCTGACGATGGAGCCATCATAAGCGAGGATCCTACATCCCTGCAACGAGCACTTGACGTTTGGATTGATGTTCTGGAAGGAAATGGGTACCGTATTAGCGCTAAAAAGACTGAATACCTGTGCTGCCCTTTTTCAGATCCAGACAAGTCTATTCCAGACATTTATTTGAATGGAAATGTGCTTCCCAGGTGTGAAAAGTTTAAATATCTGGGATCTATGATCAATAGTGAAGCAACTTGTGATGACGACATCAATCATCGAGTAAGCGTAGGGTGGATGAAGTGGCGAGAAAACTCCGCTATCTTCTGTGATCGAAAAATGCCCCCTAAGCTGAAGGGAAGACTCTACACAGCAGTTGTCCGTCCAGCTCTGACATACGGTTCACAATGTTGGACAAGGTACAAAAAGTATGAGAGCAAATTGACGGCAGCCGAAATGAAGATGCTTCGAATGACAGCAGGAGTAACAAAGCTTGATCGAATTAGAAGTACTAAGATCCGTGGAAGCCTTCATGTCAAAAGTACCATCTTGGACAAAATTCAGCACGACCGGCTCAGTTGGTATTGTCATGTTCAAAGAAGAGATCCGCAGAACCCCGTCCAAAAGGCAATATCATACAACGTTTCAACAAATTCGCGACGAAAAAGAAAAGGCAGGCCAAAACACTCCTGGTACAAGCAAATGCAAAAACAGCAGCATTTGGTTGGCCTCAGACATGGAACAATCCAAAACCGGGAGGCTTGCCGACGCTTTCTGAGGTCAACGCGGCGTACCCCACAGGCGGATCACTAGTGTGAAGCAGAAAAGTGGGAGAGTTGTGATCGCTTCAAGATCACTACTCGTAACGCCGGAAATGGAAAGAAGAAGATTATTATTATTATTATTAGTGGTACCCGTGGTGTGATATATAGCATATCCACCTGTTAATCCAGAGGTTCGAGTTCGAATCCCACCAGAGGCAAAAATGTTTTTTCTACGGGTATCGCCTTTCGCGAGGAATTGGCAAGTCCTCCGTTAGTATTCACTGCCATGAGAAGCGCTTTCTCGATTAGCCGTTCGGAACCGGCAGAAAATTGTAGGTCCCCTCCATTCCCTCACAAAGGATGGTTGTGAGAAATGCGCTAGGCTCAGGGGCTCCTCGCTCTGTTGCGCCACCCTATTTATTTTTTTTATATTTATTTATTATCATTATTATTATTATTATTATTATTATTATTATTATTATTATTATTATTATTATTATTATTATTATTAATATTATTATTTTTATTATTATTATTATTATTATTATTATTATTATTATTATTATTATTATTATTATTATTATTATTATTATTATTATTATTATTATTATTATTATTATTATTATTATTATTATTATTATTATTATTATTATTATTATTATTATTATTATTATTATATTATTATTATTATTATTATTATTATTATTATTATTATTATTATTATTATTATTATTATTATTATTATTATTATTATTATTATTATTATTATTATTATTATTATTATTATTATTATTATTATTATTATTATTATTATTATTATTATTATTATTATTATTATTATTATTATTATTATTATTATTATTATTATTATTATTATTATTATTATTATTATTATTATTATTATTATTATTATTATTATTATTATTATTATTATTATTATTATTATTATATTATTATTATTATTATTATTATTATTATTATTATTATTATTATTATTATTATTATTATTATTATTATTATTATTATTATTATTATTATTATTATTATTATTATTATTATTATTATTATTATTATTATTATTATTATTATTATTATTATTATTATTATTATTATTATTATTATTATTATTATTATTATTATTATTATTATTATTATTATTATTATTATTATTATTATTATTATTATTATTATTATTATTATTATTATTATTATTATTATTATTATTATTATTATTATTATTATTATTATTATTATTATTATTATTATTATTATTATTATTATTATTATTATTATTATTATTATTATTATTATTATTATTATTATTATTATTATTATTATTATTATTATTATTATTATTATTATTATTATTATTATTTATTATTATTATTATTATTATTATTATTATTATTATTATTATTATTATTATTATTATTATTATTATTATTATTATTATTATTATTATTATTATTATTATTATTATTATTATTATTATTATTATTATTATTATTATTATTATTATTATTATTATTATTATTATTATTATTATTATTATTATTATTATT